>JAYMTK010001761.1:0-15503 GCA_036897405.1 Pelargonium myrrhifolium | reverse complement strand
AAATTCACTTGGGTGGGTATAAGTGATTTTAAATGAGGTGTCATTACCTCATTGGCTTTGTCAAATTGCAACTGATATAACTTTATATCAATCAACTAATATACATTTTCCCGTTATTTTATGGTGTATGCCATGGTGTGATTTATTTACAATTATTTATTTTTAGACCTAATGAGATGAGATGGGACACTCACGACATCTAGAAGTAGATTCTATTGTCTTTTTCGCCAGCCAGACTGTACCATCTTTCCGGCGTTCTCTCGCCGCCACCCACAAACGACCCTACTACGTCACTCTCCTCTCTCTTTCTCTCTCTCGCCGAGGTACAGTTTTTGTCCAGTTTGTTTATTATCACTTTTAATTTCAGTTTCTTTGCTGCTTTGTTCTTCGTGTTCTATCGATTCCGATTCTCATTGCTGTTTTATTTTGTACTGTCGAGATTCTTTAGGTTTATGTTGTTGGTCTGATTATTCTGTGCAGAAATGGTTTTGGTTTTGTTATTGATGTTGAATTCATTGGATTTGGTTCAGTGAAAGAGTGAAAATCTCGTGTCTTTAAATTTTGGCGCTGTCTGTTATTGTGGATAAATTATGTAAGATTACAGTTAAATTGAAATCAGCCCAGTTAATCCAAATTTTTCAAATATCAAACATGATATTGAATGTTGATAATTGATTTGGAATGGGGAGCCAATGTCAATCCTGAAGTTGGAAAGTTATTTATTTAGTATCTAATTGTAGATTAGGAAAGAGAGTTTTGGATGGAACTCACTACTTAGGTTCACAAACCATACCTGTATAGGTGTATTGGTTTGGTCTGCTTATCTGAGAATTTTGTAGCAATGGACTTTGCTGTATCCTACACATCTTAAACAAACACGCAGCAACAGCAACTAGGTAAGGTTCAATTGCTTCCTGAATATATTTCATGTAACCCGTGGTGGGATAAGGATCATATCTCAACAGGTTTATGTAAAACAGGATAAGAAAAGGATTGAACCCATTTTATTCTGGAAATTTATGAAATTGACAGTGAAAAGGGCTAGGTCATTAGTGAATGAATTGAGTGGGTATGACTTGTATATAAAAAAATTATCTACATTTTTTTGTGCATGTGTAATGTTATTCTTCTCTCTGTGTTGTGGTTATTGCTTAGTATAATTTATCTCTTAAAAACATTGTAAGCCTGAAACATTTGTTATCTCATGGGCCTTCTTTCTCAGGTAAAGGTATGATTCCCCAGATGCAGATTTATGGTCTTTAGAGTTCACAGGAGTAGGCGCATTTCAGATTTCTCATTTTGGAGGACCCTTTCTGTTCCTGTTAGTGTATTTGGTAAACACACATATCCAAGAATCTTCAATACTATGAAAGAAATCAAAGTGAAAAGTGATTCTGTATCGGTGGATGAGGATAGTAAAAATTCACCCTTAAGTGTACAATTCACACCTGAAATAGAGAAGAAGTATGTCCATCATGTATACGATGCTATTGCCCCACATTTCAGTTCAACCCGGTTTGCTAAGTGGCCTAAGGTAGCAGCCTTTTTGAATTCCTTTCCCTCTGGATCTCTTGTTCTGGATGCAGGATGTGGAAACGGAAAGTACTTGGGTCTAAATCCTAATTGCTATTTTATTGGATGTGATATAAGTCCCCCGCTGATCGCAATTTGTGCAGATAGAGGAAATGAAGTTTTGGTTGCAGATGCTGTTAATCTTCCATACAGAACTGGTTTTGGTGATGCAGCTATCTCTATAGCTGTTTTACATCATTTAAGTACAGAGAAAAGAAGGAAGAAAGCAATTGAAGAATTAGTTCGGATTGTGAAAAAGGGTGGCCTAGTTCTGATAACAGTTTGGGCTGTAGAACAAGAGGATAAATCATTGCTCACCAAATGGACTCCACTTAACCAGAAGTACGTAGAAGAGTGGATAGGACCGGGCAGTCCTCGAGTTCGTACTTCTTCATCTTTCTCTTTGGAAAGTATCCCTGAAACTGATGTGAGTAATCAAGGAGAGCAAGCAAAATGTTCAAAGGAGAATTTGGGTGAGTTGCAGGAAGTGAAGCAATTGACTTCTCACTCTCAGAGTGAGGATGATGAAAGTGTGAAGAATCAACAAGAGTATTTTGTTCCCTGGCACTTACCTTATCATCGTGCAGAAATTAGTGGTGCCTCTGCTGTTGCTGTAGCAAATGGACTGGCAAAGAAAGATGATAAAAAGGGTGCGGTAGTCTACAACAGATATTACCACGTCTTCAGTGAAAATGAGCTTGAAAGGTAACACATCAAAATGTTATTATTTGGATATAGTAATTTTACTCCTGCCTTCATCTTCTGCTTAATTATATATCTGCTTTGCTAAAGTAGAATTATTAGTATTTACAGTAAAGACCCTGCTCTCCTGGAGCAGAAATTTATGATGGACTTTTTAAGATGAGAATGACAACCCATCATGTATCAACATATGCCTTATCTTTCTTTTTTTTTTTTCCTTTTTTTTTTTTTGTTGTGTGTGTGTAAACCATCCGGTGATCCGGTCATCATCACGTTGGGTGTTTACTAATCTGGATCCGAGCCGGGATGGACCACAATGGCCACAAAGCCTACCCTAACAAGTTTAACATAGCTGCATTACCTGAACTCAAACTCGAGACCTCATGCTAAAACATCATCTGCCAATTGATCGATGCGTTTGGTGGTATATACAGAAAAATTAGAACTCTCCTGGAGCAGAAACTTAAAATGGACTTGTTATGATGAGAATGATACCTCATCGACACATGCATCACATTGACTACTACCTCTTTCCTTGTATTGAAGGAATATTTAAGTCCTATCGAAGAAAATAATACCCGCTCATCCCTAAAATGAGTGTCTACTTTCCTTGTTTTAGTTATGCATGAATTACCAACAATATCCTTAAGGTAAGTTAGTATTAATTTTGTTGTGATAACAAAGAGCTATAGTGCATAAAGAGAAAATGATCCCTAATTTTAGGACGGAGGGAGTATTTGTTGTGCCAGTATGAACAACAGTTTAGCAAAGGACCTTCATGTAAGTGGAACTAAGCTATAAAATGATCACCATCAATGTTTAGTAAATCGTAATACTCTGATATTTGGTGTTTACTTGTCTTGATGTATGAAATTAAGACAATTTGCTCTCAATGTTATCGATAAGTTTGCTTGGTCATTAGTTATGCTCAATCAGTTATATAACATCGTTTCTGTTTGACTGTATTTTCACCACCGATTCTCTTGCTGCTTCATTTTTGTGCAGGCTAGTGTCTGGTATGCCCAATGCTGTAGTCGTCGATCGATTTTATGACAAGTCAAATTGGTGTATCATTTTGGAGAAAACATTATGACAAAGCAAACCTGGCAACGCATTGAGAATCCTATGGAAGACTTGCTCATCTTCACTTGTTAAGAGAAAAGCCTGACTGAGTATACGAACTTCAAGAAAAATCAACTTATTTGCTAGCCAATAACGCTGCATGTTTCTGTCTCTTTTATCTTTCTGGTATGGCCAGTCACATTGTAAGAACTATTTGTGAAGTTAATAGACCCGGGATTTGTATTGAAACGTTGGATCCGTAATGTCCTCTCTGAAACAATTGGCAATATATGAAGTTCCTATTATTGATTGTTCATGAAGCATTTTCCATCTAACAACGCCAAAGAATGCAGCAGCTAAAATGATCATTTTCATAGTAACTTTCTATCAGTTCAGTATTGCAACACGTTTTTCTACTTATTGTAAATTGGCTTTGAATATTTGCATCTCCTAAATCAAGAAAAACAAGATTGAAATGAAAGTCTATATTATTATTTTCTCCTGAACCAATGTTTTACCTACCCAGTTGCAGAAATAATGAGAAATCAAATTTTGAAGTAGCTTATCATGTCAAGAATGAAACTGCCAAAGTATTAAACTTTTGAGTACACCATAAAAGTACATGATCCTCTGTAATTTGCTTGAATGAAAACACATAACTTCTAGACACTGTAAAAAAACTGATAATTAGTTGATAACATAACACAATTATCAAGTACTTCCCTCAGTGCAACTTTGTATAGAGCTGTAAGTAATGATATATAATGAAGATAGAAGTAGCACTAGCAGTTGACACCCCAGTCGTAAGGCTGATAAATCACCTTCAACTGATCACTACAAGTGAGCAACTTCAGTAATACTTCCGAGTCATGAGGCTCCAGATAATTTGACGCATGCTTCAACACCTCCACCTCATTCGCGCCAAAATCCACGCTGTACCTGAACATCAACACCAGAGACAATAAGTGTAACAATCAGTAAAACAACTATGTCGTGACAAGATAAACAATTCATAAAGCTTACTTCAAAGCTACACATTTATATTCCACACTATTTGCCTTTATACCATCCAATACAACTTTGATATTGTCATACACAATCTGCAGTGTGTGCATGAGGGGAAGGGTCCTTTTCGACACAACAGAAATTTTATGGGACTTGAAGGTGGGATCAATAGGAGTTCCTTTTTTGAACAAAAGCAAAATTCTATGGGACTGAAGGACGGGATCTTGGGGAGTAAATGGCCCCTCTGTTAGAACTTACCACTTAAGGATCAAACTGGCCAATACAACATTGTTTTGCAAATCAACAATAAGTCCTCCCCTTCTTAAGAAATTGCGTGCTGCATCCACCAACTCTGTATCAATGTCCCCAGGTGAGTAGCACCGAAGAGCAGGTCCAGATCGGCTTCCACAAACCAATGTAAAGTGGATAAGTGGTTCCGGATAGGGAAGAGCAACCTATAAAGAAGTGCATGTAAAATGTTAAGACTTCTGGCTGAGACACTTCACTCTTGAGGGAAAAAAGAGACAAAAACCTAGGTTTTTACTTTCGTATTTGTTTAGAGAAAAACATATATATAGGGGCTTTTTTAGAGCTGCATAAATCAGAATAAAAGTTTAAAAAATTTATTTTTCTTTCACAAAATGTGCAAAATGGGGAATATAAAGGCAAACTTTATGCCCAAGGGTGAATTTTGTTTATACTTGCCATATACAACCAAAACAAAGTTTAGAACTTTCATAGAAATTTAGAATCTTATCCACTCATTACCAGTATTTTTGAATCCCCAGTCAAATTACTCCAATACTAGGTCATCCCCATCCCCATCCCCTTTCAAACAATAGGAGAAAGCTGGTCCACTAATTCAACTATCTTAAAAAAGAACCCCCAAATGGTCACAAGGTATTTCAAATATTAAATTGTTTGCAGTATGGCGAAACATTACATCACTAAGCACAACAATACGAACATCTTACCGAGGAACGTTTATCATTCATGCCAAATGGCTTCAAAAGATTGTAAGGTGGTCGTTGGTTGCCTCTTAAGATGCCATTTTGAATAGCTGAAAGTGAGTACGTATACCCTGCAATAACATACTTGAAGTCTCCAAACATCCTCCTACGCTCCAGTGGTCCAACTGGATAACCCCAAACCAATATCGAATGGATTGCCATCATGTTGTAGAGATTTATGAAGAAAGAAAGCTTCACCTCCCTCGACATATTGTGTAATTCTACTCTTTGGAGCTCCTCAACTATTCTCAAATACCTACAAAAAGTTTCTATTACATTAACCTAAACATAAAAACGCATTTTATCGAAGATTGTACAGCAAGTTTATCCACACACACATCCAAACAAACCTTGCAAACTCCTCACTACCGTGGATCGTTCGGTAATCAACATGCTTCCCATCTTCTGAGGTATATGCTTCCAAGATTGCATATGACAAAAGTCTCAGTCTAGATGCAATTTCTGCTATGGGCTTTGGCTTCACATCTATTATACCCCTCGCAATGTTGTGGCATTGAGATGAGACAACTGGATCATCATCCAAGAACCGGTACAAGTGGTTACCATCCTCAAACACATTCTCACTAGAGCATTATAAGAAGCACCAAAGAGTAAATTTGTCAACTGCAAAATACAAAATATGACACAAACTGAACACAGTTGCATTTCATGGGACTCACTCAAGAACATGATGAAAGAAGAGTTTTTTTACGAGCTTTCGTCCAAATTCAACAGCCTGTTCATAATGCAAGATTCAGATATGTCATGAAAAAAATAGTAAATAATTGAATTTGCAGCTGCACTGGAAATGAAATTGAAAATTCAAAACAAATTCACCAACTCAGTTTGTACATTTACTAGCCCAATCTTATTACTTTCACTTCCCTTTGTTACACATCCAAGCATGGGAAAAGAAAACAAACGTATGAAGAATAAAAGGGTGCAAATGTTGCACAAAGAATTATTTTTAAATAAAAATTAAAAAAGGATTTCCACAAAAAGATTTACCTAATTTAAAATTCTGTCTTGTCACTAAAATAATTTGGGTAAACAATAGAACATAAGTAAACCCAATAAATAAAAAATAACAATTCCTTTTTCCACAAATAATGTTGTTGGAAAGTAAATAGTAGATGTACAACATCCATTGGAGAGAGAAAAGTTTAGCTATATACAAGGATAAAAAGATGGACCTAAGGACTTTGAGCCCTATCATCAAAGCACACTAACTCCACTAATGCAAATTCTAACATGGTATGTAAGCATGTTTAATCTGTTGGGCCTTCTATAAAAAAACACAAGAAACTAGTTGGGATTAGCAATCCAAATACCTAATATTTGGGAATCAGCAGTTCACATGACGAGTTAGGGTTGGAAAGTAAATAAAATATCAGTTGTGCCACATCAATAGGAGATATAAAAGTTGAACTACTTATAAAGAGTAAAAGCCAACTAACAATATTGGCATTCTAGTATATGACTCAAAACAGTTATATTAAAGTCTCCCAAGTCCAAAAATATAAATCTAAAATTCTAGGGCAAGTGGTTGATTTCACTTTGTCCCTCGAGGACTCAAGTTCGAGTCTCGGTGTTGGTACACTTGCTGATAAAAAATAAAAATCTAAAATTCTAACAAAGGCCATATTGACATGCAAGTACTGTTAAAACAAACTGCTATCACCACTAACAATGTGATTCTGGAAAATGGGATATAATATGTTTCTCAACCAAACCAAAAACTTGGTTCAATAAAAAGTTTTAAAAAATAAAAAATAAAAAAATAAAAAAATAAAAAATAAAAATAAAAAAAACTATTAAAAAAACAGAACCAAAACTGAACTGAACTGATTTGATTTACTCAATGTAGATTGAAATTGTGAGTGCCTCTAGTATGCCACAATTAAAACATGTCAAACCAGGACATGTTTACATAAAGATGATAAGACTAAAAGGTTGGGATATAGCAAAGCAAACTGCAAGATTTGTTTAATCAAAATAGAAAAAACAAAGAGCAGGAAGAAAAAGAAAAAAGTTTCCATACTTAATCATAGAAAAGCACCCACATCATTCAAATAGAGAGAAAAGAGAGGGTCACAGTCCAAACAGGAAGAGAAAAAGAGAAGAAAAAAATAACAGTAACCACCCAGTAGGCCCCCCCCCAACAAAAACAAAAAAAAAAAAAAAAACAATGCATGAATTTGAAAACTAGCTTGTATATCCTGCATTAGGTCAATAAGAACCACCAACTCATCACTCACTGCAGAAAAGAAATTTAGCCTGTTTTACAAAAAACTAACTTATAGAATCAAGAGAATTAGCAATGAGTGGGGAGTCCCATATTACTTATATATGAAGTAGAAGGCTCAAATCTATTAAATTTGGAGCTACTCTGACACTCCATCTCATATGCGGGCCGAGCCCACAACCAAATCTACTTTGATACTATATTAATATATTAGAGCATCTAACTCCAAAGCAGTAGCAATGAGTAGAGAGGTCCATATTACTTATTAACTACATGAGAGAGATCAAACTATGAAAAGATTATTCAACTGTTCAAGAAT
This sequence comes from Pelargonium myrrhifolium, assembly GCA_036897405.1. NCBI lineage: Eukaryota > Viridiplantae > Streptophyta > Magnoliopsida > Geraniales > Geraniaceae > Pelargonium > Pelargonium myrrhifolium. The sequence continues at coordinate 7,588 of JAYMTK010001761.1, read as the reverse complement.
GTTGAAAAGATTGCATAGCTGTGTGCAGCGTCAGCATCAAACTTTTACTGTAAATCTTGGATAGGCCAAAGTGGTATTTTTTTGTTATATCTAAAGTCTAAACCATGTATGCTACAGCGTAATTAAGGCAAAGGATATGGTGATAAAAACAGACCAAAACAAATTAGACTTTTACATCCACGACTAACTCAAATTATTATGTTAACTACTTAAATTAGAAATAAACATATATGTGACCACACACAAGTAGAGCAGATGCCCAAACCATGCTAGTTAGATAGTAAGGACTTGAAAAAGCTCATTACTGGAAGGCATCCAATACATGACATTAACTCTGAGACAAACTAGTATATTATCTATCTACCCATGATGCAAGAAAATGTAAACAACTAGAGCAAAACATGACATTAAAATAAATTTCCACAGACAAAACATAACAGATAATCCAAACTAACACTAACATGTAACACTTGATAAATGTAAACCAACATCCACCAGAAAAGAAAACCAGTTTCCCAAACTTGAAAACAAATGGCAGCAGCTGGTTATGGCTAGTGATGGGTAGTTAGTTGTTTGTTAGTTTTTTAGTTACTTGTTTAACCAAAAAAAAAAAGAAAAAGCAAAGATCCAACTAACCTCTTCCCTTTCCAAATACTGATCTTCTGAAATGAAATCCACAGCTTCTGAACCAAGAAAACATTTGGTGAACCTGCGCATTTTATAAAAGCGGTCCTTAACTACAATAGATCCTTTCATTTTCCGAACTATAACAGCTAGCTCATCAATAGACCCGCTACTGGAAACATCATCTTCACCCGAAAGAGGTGGCAAAGGGGCTTCAAATGATGGTGGTTCAGTTATGAGATAGTCAATCTTCTCACCAAGTTTGCCAGACTCATCCAGCCTCTCTAGCTCACTCAAGCCTCCAATAAGCACCTCATTAAAGAAAACTTTGGGAACAGAAGAAGACCCACTGAACTTCTCTAGTTCCTGTCTCCTACTAGGGTATAAATCAATGTTAATCTCAACATATCTTAGCCTTTTCCTGTACAAGAATAACCTAACCTTCTTGCTTTCCTGGCACCCTAGCCTTGTATACAAAATAATTCTTCCTTTCGCAAAAATAGGTTGCGGAACTTCTATATCGACCTTCCTCTGCTCTGCCTTGTTTTCTACATCAACATCATGTGTCATATTAATATAGCTAAGGGGGTTCCATTTAGACTTTTCCCCTGTTTTTTGGGATTCTTCTTTGTCTTCACTTTCTTTTGGGGAAACATCAACCTTCTTATTCCCGTCATCAGCAACATTCGATCCATTTTCATCTTTTTTAAAAGAAAGGCGACGCAAAACAGTAGAGACTGTTGAGGCTGCAACCACACCCTTTTCTTTAACAAAGCTTGTAAGTGCCGCAGCCTTCTCTGGCCACATGTTTCCCTGGTTATGCAAGAGAAGATCCAAAGAACGGAAAGATAAACTTCTGTTAGCTTCCATCCCAGGAACCTCTGTTCCATCAAAGACAGGCTCTGCCTCTTTCTCCTCACCCGGAATTTCCTCTGTGCTCCCATCTGTTGCTTCTTGAGCTTTGGACTCAACATCACTACTCTCATTAATCTTGCCAGCAGAGTCATCTTCCGTGTCATGATGGTCTAACTTCGGACCGCTGTCCTCACCAGGGTGCAGAGCTTTCACCCCGACTGATGGTTCTGTGTCATCCTGTTTTTGAGCAGGTTCTCCCTCCCCAGTCATTTCGTTTCCCGACAATCCCTTTCCATCAGATTGTCCACTATCATTGCCACCCTTTAGACCGTTCTCACTAACGTTCATAGGTTTCACCTTCTCTATTGCTTCACCTTGATCATCTTTCTGAAGGTCAAGCTCATCTTTCCCTGGCTTTTCAGGAATTGGAGAGCTTGTCATATTTTTCTCACTGTAATCAACTGGTGGCTCTTGAATTTTGATTCTTGTTCAGATAAAGTGATCAGCTGGATCAAAGCCCAAGTACAAATGGTATTAGCCAAATACGCTGATCAACAAACAGAAGTTGATCTTCTGCAAGGAAGGGTCATAGTAATGCTTAAACCCTGCCCACACTCACAAATACTAAAATATGCAAAACACACCCACAAAGAAAAAAAACTTGACACAACTAAATCCAAACCTTATTATAGACTAAGAGATGGAATTGCCAGGTAGTGAACTTCAAGTCCAAACAAGAAAATATGTAAAATCAGGGAGAGAAGTGCAACATACTCACACATGCACTGATGAACCGTAAGTCAAACGAATACAGAATCATCAGAAGGATTATTTATAAAAAAATGCATCAGAAAACGACACAGGGAGCATATAATAGAATAAAATAAAATATTGCTAGAATCACTTCCTGATAAAAACGTGGATTACAAATACAAATTCTATTCTTTTTTCCTTTTGGATTATTCTAAATCCACTTGTTATCACAAAGATACAGTGTCACTGCTAATTCAATCTAAGTATATCATATCAAAACAATTGGTTAGAAGAAGCAATAAGTGGATTTCCAGAAAAGTTTCTGAGCAACAAAAAGACATAAAATCATGAAAAGAGACGAGAATTAGGGTATTGGAAGTGAGAGCGAAAAAGAAGAAGAGAGAAGGAGAACTTACAGATCTGGACAGTAACGGCTGAAATTGGAGAGAGAGAGGCACTAAAGCGAGAAAGATCTGAACATATTGTGTTTTAAAGAGAGAAATGAAACCGTAGAGAGCATATTTGGAAATTAAAGACAATTTTGCATTTCAGAGAGACAAAAAGAAGCGCCAGAAGCGGGAACTCCGTGGGCTGAAAAAACTGAATCAGTGGATTTTATATGCCTCGACTCGACCCTCTTTCTTTATAGATTAAACACAATTTGGTATTCAAACTTATACCGAAAATTCAATTTAGTACCTAAATTACTAATCTAATATAGTGTCCACCGTTAGATTTGTTGACGGATTCGTTGACATATAAAAAATAAAATAAAAAAACGCATTCCAACCTCTCTCATCTTCTTCTTTTCCACCTACGGGTTGGCGTCGGCGTCGGGAGACCAGAGTCCAACACTGTCGTTAGCCACACCGTCGTGGACTCCAACAACGACGACGGTCTCTTCTTTGACTTGGATCTCGCATTCCCCAATTCAAACAATAGAGACGTGAGTCGAGACGAATTCGCAATTTTCTCTTATGGGCTCTCCTCTGACGACGACAATCGTACGATCATAAATTTTTTATGTTCTCGTCGGACGATATGTTCTTCAAGGTTCATCTCGGATCGAGCCCTCCTCCTCTCTCGCTCGGCTCTCTGAACCCAACTCCAAATTCTCCGTCTCGCTACTCAAATCAGCCACCAAGTTTCGGCACTTCTTCGAACTTAAACTTCACCGTGAAAAATCTCCTTTCCGCCGCATCCAGCGATTTCGAGCTCTGTTTTGTTGAACTCTATTTCAAAACTTGCTTTTTTTTGTGAATTTGTACTCACCGTTTGTATCGTCAACGTCGGAATTGGCGTCGTCTCCGTCTTCGGCGCAAGTGCCTGCATTGTCTTCTCGACTCGTGTCTATGTTGTCTGAATAGAGGACTACGAGCTCCAAGTCAAAGAATTGATCGGCGTCGTTGTCGGAGCCGAAGCCCATGACGGTGTGGCTGATGGTAGTGTTGGACTCCGGTCTTCCGACGCCAAAGAAGAGGAAGATGATGAGAGGTTGAAGTGAGTTTTAAAAAAATTAAAATTAATGAATCTGTCAACAAATCTAACATTGCGCACCAAGTTGGGTTGAAAATTAAAATTTGTGTATCAAATTTGCCTTTAGTCCTTTATATATTAATCTCTTCTGATGATGCACAAAATGTCGAGAATAAAATCCACCTATGAGGGGCTTACACGTGGCTAGGTGACTAGTCAAAGAGTCATCGTAAGCCACATGTCAAAGAGACCCGAAAATCCAAGGCCCGAGTTGAGGGGTCTAGGAGGTCCGAGGGGAGTGGGTTGAGAAGGCCCAGCCAAGGGGCGAAGCCCAGTGCAACCACCGCACGACGCGTCCAAGGCGCACCCCATGTCTCTCAACTGTGTGCCACGCCCAAAGGCATGCGTCATGTCTCTCGAGCACGCGCCAAGTTCAAAGGTGCACCCTATGTCTCTTGACCGCGCGCCGCGTCCAAGGGCGAGCGCCATGTCTCTTGACCGCGCGCCACGTCCAAAGGCGCACCCCATGTCAATCAATCGCGTGTCGCATCCAAGGGCACGCGTCATGTCTCTCGACCGTGCGGCACGTTCAAAGGCGCGCGTCATGTCTCTCGACCACGCACCAAGTCCAAGGGCGCACCCCATGTCGATCAACCGTGCGCCGTGTCCAAGGGCGCACGCCATGTCTCTCGACCGCGCGCCATGTTCAAAGGCGCACTCCATGTTTAAATACCGCACGCCAACTCCCAAAGTGCACTTCAAGGTAAGTCACCTTGGATGCTATTCACTTTGCTGAACAAGCACAACAGCCTTCGAAAAGTCTTCATCCCCGTGGTCATCCAAGACACGAAGTCATGGAGCTATGAGGTCTTCCAAGATGCCAACTCCAAGGCTCGTCCAAAGACACCAAATCATGGAGCCATGAGGTTGTCCAAGACGCCAACTCCAAGACACCAAGTCATGGAGCCATGAGGTCATCCAAGACACCAAATCCAAGACACCAAGTCATGGAGTCATGAGGTTGTCCAAGACGCCAACTCCATGGCTCTTCTAAAGACACCAAGTCATGGAGTCACGAGGTCGTCCAAGACGCCAACTCCAATACACCAAGTCGTGGAGCCATAAGATCGTCCAAGACGCTAACTCCAAGACACCAAGTCATAGAGCCATGAGGTCATCCAAGACAACAACTCCAAGGCACCAAGTCATAGAACCATGAAGTCGTCCAAGACACAAACTTCGAGGCTCGTCCACGACACCACACAAAATCTCGTCGACCACAAGGAGCTGAGTTCGCAACCTCAAGTTCCCATGTCGCGACCTCGGCATGCAACACTTCAGATTTCAACGACCACAAGACCCCGAAGTCGCGACCTCAGCATGTACGACCTCAAAACTTCAACTCCGAGGCTCGTCCAAGACACCACGCCAAATCTCGTTGACCACAAGGACCCGAGGTCGCAACCTCAAGTTCCCTGTCACAACCTCGACGTGTAGTGCCTTAGATTTCGTCGACCACAAGACCATGAAGTCGTGTGGCGTGTACGACCTCAAAACCTCAACTCTGAGGCTCATTTAAGACACCATGCCAAAGCTCTTACACCACAAGGACCCGAGGTCGCGACTTCAAGTTCCCACGCTGCGACCTCGGCGTGCCTTGTGCCTCAGAACTCTTCGACCCCAAAGACCCCGAGATCGAGACCTCAAGTTCCCATGTCGTGACCTGCGTGTACAACCTCAAATCCTCAACTTTGAAGCTCAACAACCACAAGGACCTGAAGTCACGACCTCGAGCCTATGTCGCGACTTTGCTTATACCGAGAGGACGTTGCGACCTCATATCCCCATGTCGCGACTTCAATGCCCCCCGTCTAAAACCTTGACTCTGAGACCAAGCATGACAACTCCGGACACCATAACACCAACCCCAAGTCGTGGGATCATATTGTTGGCCCTCAAAGGCACCAAAAAACAATGGGGATCTGTCCCGAGGGATGTGTGACGTAATCGACATCAAATGAGGCAATCACAAACTTGCAAGACCTCAAGACACTACCGTGCGCGATAGAGGCTCCTTGAGGCTCCAAAAGGCATCTGTACTCACCCGAGGCGGACATGAGACCTTGAATACACCTGGCACAAACGTGAAGCGTGTTCGGGTGGTTGATTGCTCAAGCCATCAAGGGTCCCCAAGTGGACCCCACTTCCACCAAACTGGCCAATCATACAATGACACGTGGCACTTTTGGTGAAAGGTATATAAACCCTCTATTTGTAAGAGATAGGTAAGTTTATTATTAGAGATTGACTTTCTCTCTCTCTAAAACACCATCTACCTTTTGTGTATTCTGGTCGAGAACTCATTCTCACGCTTGAAGCGGCGTCCCGGAAACACCCCGGGTACTTCGTTCTTTGGTGTGTTGTGAACGCAGGTCACAAGTTCGAAGCAAGACACGGACCATAACCTTAGCTTGGAGCAAGAATACTTGAACACTTGGAAATTTTAACAATCAGAACTAGAACACTTGAACACTTAGGACAATACATGTGCTATGTGGACAAGGACACAAGCGACAATCTAGTGCGTCGCGTTGACTAGAAAAACAGGTGCATCAAATAGGTTAGAGTTTTTTTTTCAACTAATCTAGTCCTAATAATTTTTCATCCATTAGGTTAGTTTGATTGAGCTCAAAATATGATTCAAATTTAGAAATAAAATAATTCATATATTTTGTGTCCAATTTTCAGTTAATGGGCCAAACCTAACAGTACTAAACGGAACACCGTTAGCCCGTTACTCATCCTATCATCAACTCGCTTTAGTTGAGGCTTAATCGCGAGAAACCTGCATGCGAACAACCCTAAATAGGATTGCATTTATATATTCCGAGAAAAATAAGTGATAACAAATCTTTTTTTTTTTGATGAAAGATAACAAATCTAATCAGCTAAAACAAATCATTCAACCTAACCCAACCGCAACTGTGGATAGATATAAATTATAGATAACGATCACTTTAGTTATCAAAATTTGATCAAATCACCAAAATGGTATCTAATTTTAAATTTCGATCAATATGATACTCAATTGAAAGTTTGCAAAGTCTGAGTATTACCTACTCTAACATTGTTATATATTCTATTCATTTTATGATGATGCGTCAATTGGTGATGTAATGTCAAATAAGATTTTACATGAAATCTAATTTATAAAAAATAAGACAACAATAAAGAGGTGATCTTAGGGTGACAATTCGTGTTCATGGGTCGGTTAGAAATTGAATATTTTGTTAAATATGTCAACTTGAACCTGACTCATTTATGAGCGGGTTGACACGACTAACACGTTTACAATATTTGGTTCAAAATTATACGAATCGATAGTTGATTCGTTTAACTTAAATAAGTCATTTTTTAAGTGTTATGTTTGAAAATTTACATTTTAATCCTTAAATAGTTTAGTCAATAAACATGTTATACAATCCATTTATGACCTGTTTAATTAAACAAGTCCGACACGAACATGACTCGATTATTATATGAGTTGGGTTAGTCAATACAAACCCATTTATGTTAAAATCAAACCCACTTAAATCCATGTCGTGTTCGTGTAGTGTCACGACCCATGACCCAAATCGTCAGCCCTAGGTGATATAGTAATGATATAGGCTTTTGAGTTTCTTTTATTTTTATTTTATATGTATATATATATATATATATATATATTTTCTTTTAAACTTATTGTCTTATTTATTTTCAATTAAATTTCATGGAGAATCCTATTTGTCAACATATAACTCTCAGGCTATGTTTGGTACGCTAGAAAGGAATGGAATGGAATGCTCATTCCAGCATTTTTATTCCTTTCCTATGTTTGGTA
>JAYMTK010001760.1:0-15503 GCA_036897405.1 Pelargonium myrrhifolium | reverse complement strand
TGTGTTATGATTGTGTTTAAAGAAGTGTAAAATGGGCATAAGTTGACTGATATAACCTTTATATCAGTTACAACTTAACAAGACAATAAGGTGATGACATCTCATTAAATTTCACTTATACCCACCCAAGTGAATTTGTGGGGTGGAGCAACCCGTCCGGATCCGTGATTTTAAATGAGGTGTCATCACCTTATTAGTGCAACTGATATATAGTTATATCAGTCAAATGATACTTATATTACTCTTTAAAAGATAAAGTGTTGTATTTGATTGAATCAACTATCTTTTGTATCTATAAATTGAAAAACTCATTACTAATGAAAGCAGATGCAAGATAAAACCAACAAATGATTAATTACAATCAATCTAGAAGAAATTTAGTTTCAAATCCGCAGACATTCAAAATTCAATTTCACGTGTAAATTGTAAAAAATTTGTCCGACAATATCCTAAGAATCTATTTTATGCAATCAAACTCGCAAAAATGCATATCAAATTTTAAGTACTTGCGAAATCGTTAGATTTACTATTAATTATCGTTAAAATCATATCAAGTTCAATTAAGCTTAAAAACACCATAAAAATTTGCTCACCAAAATATACAAAGTTGAATACCATAAATATCTTCACATATCTATAATCCTCAATCATCCTTCCATATGTACAACCTACGAACAAGAGCCACACACATATCTCTATATATCAAATTACAAAACTACCCACAATTCCTCAAACTAATTACCTCAAAAACCACCCCAAAACTATACCAAATTCCCAAATCTTGAACACATGTCATAACTAACTAAAACATCAAAACATATCAAATGATTCCTCACATCAAACAACCACTTAACACGCACGAGAATCAGCAGGCAGAAATCGTTATAAACTCGAATTTGAACCCTCAAAACTCAGTAAAGATAGTTTTACAGAATTATTCGACTCGAATAAAAATCCGTCAGCGCCCCATCTTATGCACGTGAACCAACCGGCAGAAGTTGTCATAGCCCAAAATCCATCACATATAACTTTAAGAATTTCCAGCCCAAACTCGAATTCAGATCAGTCAGCGCCCCATCTTACGCACGTGAACCAACTAGCAGAAGTTGTTATAGCCCCAAACCCAACACATATAACTTTACAAACCACCAAGTGTGGCTCACTTGGTTAATCCAAGTGTGTAAGTGGGAGTAGGTCCTAGAATCAATTCTCACCCAACACAATTCCTTGATGGTGGGGTGTAAGAGACCACTTTGGTGCAGTCAGGTGCCAAAAGCCCTAGGCTAGAGACAAGAGACGTTGTCTCTTTCCTGAACACTAACCCGCCCTCTTTGTAGGAAATTAGGCCGTCGCAAGATAGGATTTCGGCACCTATCTGTATTTAAAAAAACATATAACTTTACAAATTTCCAGCCCAAACTCGAATTCACATCAGTCAGCGCCTCGTATGATATCAACCAAACCAACTATCAAGAAAGGTGGACTGAAATTGCACCATGACAAGGAGGAGCACAATCACGGCGGCCACCCCCCACGGCGAGCTTCCCTCCGGCGGGCGGTGGTGGGTCCGGCGCCGGCGGTCCCAAGGGGACATCCCAAAGAGAAAATCATGATTCTCCATAGTAGACAACCATCTCACAACAAGAATGAGCAAAACTGGAGTGACCAAAAGGACCCAATTGAATTGGTCCTCAGCATCTTCCACAAAAGACTCATAAGAGAAGTACCATTTTGTTCCAAGAAAAATTAAAGGCACAGCTAAAATCAACAAAACTGGGTATGGGAGAGGATTGAGAGTGAACACATCAAAAATTGAAGTGTCTCTTCTTCCATAGACCATTTTTGGGTTTTTTTTTTTTTTGTGGGACAAAATTTTCAATGGGTTGTTTGGAATTTTGGAGGATGGGTTTGGGTATTTATAGCAAAAATGTGGAGGTTGTATTTAGTAGGTGACTAGTTTTTTTTTTTTTTGGGGGGGGTGAATTAGGGCCATTGATTTTTATTTTATTGTTTGATTGATTGATGAAGAAGATGACTTTTTTGGGGTGTTTGATTTTTTTTTTGTTTATGTTACTTTTTAGTGTTCAATGAGTTCTTTTGTTTAATTGGTTGATAGAGCTATGTTTTGTTTATTATTGGCCATTTTTTTCTTTTTTGTGGGGCATGCTTAATATAATTAGGATATGGATGGTTTAAAAAAAAAATCAATTTTTTTAGTAAATTAATTTAGTACAAGAAAAAAATCGTTTTTGATCAAGTCTTAAATGATTTTTAGCCTGGTTTCAAAAAAAAAAATTATTAGCCTATGTGTGGTTAAACAGTTTAAAGATGTCAACCGTAGATTTGCAAACACATTTAAGACACCTCATCCCATTAAACTATAACAACTTTCATTGAGAGTGATATTTTGAGAAAAGAAAATGATTTATATATATATATATATATATATATATATATATATTATGTCTTGTTAGTCTATAGTCAATATCATATTAATTTGATGTCCAAAAATATTAATTAAATAACGATTTGAAGGTCATAAATAGCTTTAAAACACATTTTAAGAATTGGTACCAAGTCACACACAGTTTATTCTAAAAGTTTTGATTCAAATTTTGACTCGTTTAGGTTGTCTTCCATTGCATTCGCACATTAAAATAACACAAAGTGATTCACCTATATATAAAAAGTGAAATCTTATTAATAAATTTGACTTCTACCTGATAAAATTTGAGATATTATATGTAACTCATTATTAATATTTATATTTCTAACGTATTATAGTTTATGAAAAAATATTGTCTCCCATTTACAAACATTACACATGATAAAGAACATTGAGAGTTGTGTTTCGTATTTTTATGTAATTTGTTCGCTCAATTATGAACATTTATTATAATTTCAAGGTAAAATAAATAATATAAAATGTATAAAACCACGATTCCCAATACTAACACACAGTAAAAAAGCGTTGAGTTTTATATTTTTTGTTCGCTAATTTTTACGCACTCTTATAGTTTTATGAAAATATAGAACACGTCTCTTAATATCCATTAATATGTGCAAGAGTTTTAAAAAAAAATCACAAGTAAATTGACCATCAAAGAACCAATATTGAATAAATCTTGAAAGTTACAAGTTCTTTGAGATAAAACTTGTTAAATGATGGGCACATTACGTGTTTTGGAACTAAAAATTGACCTCAATCTTTGAACAACAAAATGTGGAATTCAATGAGGGTGACATAGTTGGTTAACACAGACTGCGTGAGTGAGAATAGGTCTCGACTTTAATTCCCAGTCAACACACCATGAGAGGTGAAATTATTAGTTTGTAAACAAATCTAGAATGATGATTAATCTGGGTGTGGCCAAACGGCTTAAAGGTGTCAACAGTTGAAGTGTGGGCCCTCTATGAAACCCAAGCTTTATACAAAAAAAAAAAAAAACAAATTTCAAACAAAAAAAATTCTAGGTACTTGTAAATCTTAAATGCAATTTAAACAAAGTATCTTTTAATTTCTTTAAAGCAAAAATATCTCAAATTTAATAGAATTAAAGAAATAGTTAAAGCTTGTAATCAAAGATAAGAAATGATAGTAATGATCATCAACTTCTTTAATATCTACTTGACTTTGGTGGATGAAGGGACAAAGGTAGGGCTCACAATCACTTCAAATTTTCTAATATTTGATCTCTCAGTGCCTTTCTCCATCAAACCTTATCTTTAAATTCCAAATAATTTTATTTTTGCCGACCTAAACAAATAATTAAATGACACAACAAAAACTCAAATCGAGAATGTCCCTTAGAAGATGACTGAATGGTAAGACACACATCTCCCACAAGGGAGGTCGTGGGTTCGAATCCTATTGAGTCGGGTGGAGGTGGGATTATGGACTAAAAGTGGAAAGCTACCTCATGTTGTGTAACTCAACTAATCAAAAAAAAAAAAAAAAGTCAAATCGAGACTCATATTAAAGAAATTCAAGCACCTTAAACCGCTTGATCTGATGAGTGTTGAGTGATACTCCTACTATTGAAGACCTTTGAAGAATATCAAACCCTATTTTTCATGTCCATGTGCAATAAGACCGACATTTGACAGAGCTAACAGTTTGAATTTTGAATCAAATTTATCATGTTTGAGTTGGGAAGATCAAAGTCTAGAAGGGGGGGGGCAATTCGTATTCATAAAGTGTGATTGTGTCGGATTGAAAGTTCGGTATGTTAAACGAGTCAATATAAACATGACCTCATTATTAAACGAATTAATTTACACAATACGAAGTTATGAAACAACTTATTTATGAACGAATTGACACGAGATGAACATGACAAAATTGAATTATGCTCGTTTCGAGTCACTATTCAAAACCCAAATTGCTACCCCTAATCAATACTAATAATTTCAAGTGCTTCTCTCTCTCTCTCTACTATTATTACACATGATTTGGTTCCAAATTGTTAGTGAAAATCATATGCCATGTCTCAAAAAATCCAAAAATAACAAAGATTGTAGCACATGAAATTATCATAAGTTTTTAATAAATTATTTTCTACTTTTTTCTGGCCTTCCTAGCCATTTAATACTCAAAAGAATGTGTGTAGATTTAAAATAAATAAATTGGGAAAATTCTTTTACTTTCAAAATCAAGAATGTGAATCAATATAAAATTATATATAACCCTAACAAAGGCCATTTTACAATGCAAAAAGTACACTACCAAAATTAGATTTGCACAACAGAGCAGAGACTGTAAAGCTTTTTTACCTTGTAACTTGAAGCAAGAAAGTCTCTGCTTCTGGTAGCAAATTTTCAGCATTGTCAGGATACTGTAACGACCCGAATGCTTTTTTCCGTACATAGATAGAACCGCGCTCTCTAGCTCGGGAAGTCTTTAGCACGAACCGGTCAAATCGAGGGCAACGTATTATTTTACCCGACACGACGAAGACAAATTTAGCTATGTTATCGGAGTATCAGACTTTTCCCTCGTATTGGAAATTCTGTTTGTAATCGTGTTGCAGAGTTGCGAGAGTGCTCCTACAAGGACCCTCTACAAAACGGTAAAAAAAAAACAAGATCGGAAATGAGAACGAAGAAAGTTTTGAAGTCATGATGAATATAGCGATTGAGCCCAGGTTTGGTTAGTTACCTCCAAATGCAGTATGGAGGTATTGAAGATCATCGGCTGAACAAGCATCGATTAGAGCATACACTCCCGGTTTTAGCGCTTCGTCTATTTCCCTGCAGATCATAACAAACAAGTTTTGTTGGTAATTAAAGGGAAAAAATTAAAAATGTTTTTTCCCCTCCTGGGTTTTTTTTTTTTTTTTTTTTCTAGATTCGGTCAGTATTGGGACTAACTATAAAAGATGACAGCTGAGGGAGAGCATAAGAATTTTACGCGTAATTTAAATATGTTAATGGTTTATTCGAATGTAAATAAAATGCAGAAACTGATGAGGACAATTAAGTTAAAGAGGGCTAAGCACAACCTTCGAATGCCGGTTTTTTGGGGACCATTTCCTGAATAAACCCATATGTAAGTCGATAAAAACTTGTGACAATGCCGCCCAAAGACATCTTTCTGTTGTCTTATCTGCAAAACAGCAACAAAAACCGAACAAGGTAAGTTAAAACAAATAGCAATTTTGTCGCAAGGTAACTTTGTTACCTCTCACACACAATAACGACCAATTATTGGACTAATAATAATAATTAACGAAGATAAAAGGTCAAAATGGGAATTATGTCTTTTTGCTGGAAACTTATTTCGAGACGTGATATTGATGAAACTCTTGCAATAAAGATTACTTACCTCTTCGTAAATCCTTCTTAGGAAACACGCACATTTTACTCCCTCTTGTACTTCCCACACAAAATATCCATTCCTAACCACTGAATCGGTGTCTGGTGTCTCCAGGCAATGGAGGAGAGAAGAAACAGAACCTTCGAGTATAGCAACACTCCGTTCGGAGTCACTGAAACCGCAAACAAATTGTTACAATTGCGAAATTATAGCAATGAACGGTTGTAAACTTATGTTTCATTATTTGAAATAGAATTATGTGCATAGTATCAGACAATTTGTAGTTACACAACGACCGTTATGAACATCTTCACTGTGTAAAATGACTTCATAGCCTTAAAAGCCTACTTCTTACTTCTTACCCCGGGACTCGACATGAACATGACGTGAATTTAAGCGAGGTTGGGTTCAGCAGTTCAGATTTATGGTCTATGTGTCAACTAATACAACCCGTTCAGTTAATCGTGTCATGTTCATGTAAACCCAATTGAAGGCCAAAATAGTAATTTGATTGTCTCGTGTCGATAAGAACCCATCTAAAATTAAATGGGTCAAACATATCGAGTTGTGTAATTTTGAACTCAATTATTTAAATGTGTCCAGTATGTCGTGTCGTGTTCAGGTTCCCCCATTTAGCAAAATACTACACTGTCGACATAAGATGAACACAACCCGTGAACAAGAATTGCCATCACTAGTAATAGACAATCTAACTACTAACAATATGAAATACTCCCTCCGTCCCAAAATAAGTGTCTTGTTTCAAATGAATTATTGTCCCAAAATGAGTGTCCACTTTCTTTTTTTAGGAAGTTAGTTACGCATGAATTGTCAATAATATCCTCATAATAAGTTAGTTAGTATCCATTAACACATGATCACGAGGGTACAAGAGTAAATAAACCAAACTAACAAATTTCTCCTTAATTATTCTCAAAATAGAAAGGAGGACACTCATTTTAGGACGGAGGGAGTATAACAATGAGATACGGATCGATTGAGAAGCAAAGGAAAGCAAACCTTTTGTGATGCTTGAGCACAGTGTACAACAAACGACAACATCCAGCAAATAGGTCTATGGAGAATTGCCGATCTACAACGAAGGAATTCTCACTTGATGCAGGATCACGGCCCTGGTTATCTGAGAATGCCAGAAAATTAGATGGACTTGGAGCTTCACGGACCTTAAGTTGACGGAAGTTGTGAAACAGTGCTCCAGGTATACGTAGAGACTGGCTTACATGCCATGAATCCATTTGGTATATTGAATGTTTCCCGGAGACTCTTGTCAAAACCTCCACACACATAAGAATGACCGATCCGGGATCGGGATCATTGCCGCCTTTATTATGGAGTGATCTCCCATAGAAGATCAATGGACTCTGCAAGTGCAGGATTATGTTGTACAAAGCGGCGATTAAGCTCTGAATGTGTCTTTTGACTACATTCAAACGTTTGCGACCTAAGAAGAAAGCAAAAGTTCAGAACAAACAATACTCCGACAATTTGAAAATGGATAATGCAATTATTAGGTGAAATTTGGAATCATAATGCAACGTTCAAAAGTTGACCCCCAATAAAAATAACTACTACTCCCTTCGTCCCAAATAATTGTCCACATTTCCATTTTTAGAGAGACTAAGAATTAGTTTGTTAGGATTGGTGTTTTCCCATTATGCACTATTGTATTCTTGATATAACAAACTCAATGTATTCTAACTAACTTATCTTAGGGACATCGTCGGTAATTCATGCATAACTAACTTCTGATTTCATTCAGCAATGCTTAAAATAGATCTGCTAATATGATATATTACCTGCGACAAATTCGAGAAGCAAATCCAAGCAATCAACGCCAGCGGCAACAACTGGAGAAACTTTACCCCCATCAGCACTTCCAGTAGTTATTTCATAACTCACTGTGCAGCCTTGACCTACACCAACTAATGCTCTCTCTATAGCCTGAATTGCGGATAACAGATGCAATTCGGACGGTTCCTCAATGAAAACTTTGAATGACATTCTCAACCTAGTTTTGAATTCATCCAAACAGTACGGTCCAAGAGAAGATGTTTCCGATAACTCCATTTGACCTTGGAGCGTCTTAGTACTTGACTCTGTCTCGTGAGAGGCAAGAGTAGCTCTTTTCCCTTGTAATGTAATGCATTTTCCTATAGCCCTTATTTGTAAGTTTATCAACTTGGCGTATGCGTTTCTAGATGACGTAGCGGTAGTTGAAGGAAAATGACTCCCTAATTCTTCCAAATACTTCAGAAAACCGTCTAACCAAACAAAAGAAAACGGTTGTGGCACCGTATCCATTTCAGCCAATTCCGACAGCAAAACTTGGGAAATGCCTGAGAATATGGGCACCAAGCTCGACGATAGAGGAGTAGAATTTAGCTGCAAATTTAGCCTCAAAATAGCTGAAGATGCAATAAATAGTTGCCTCAGTGAAAATGCTGCTTCGGGATTATCACCTTTTAACAAACTTCGCAACAAAGGTATACGTTGTAGCTCAAATATATCCTCATCTGTAGGAAAGCTGACAGCACAGTTTGTGTCACCTGATGGCACGCTTCCCTTCTTCACATCAGCATCTACAGAGTCGTCATCGATGTCGGATAATGCTGAGCCAACCTCTGCAACCTCTGATATTTGATCCTGTTTATCACTAGAAACATCAGTCTCAGTGCCCTGGTCTTTGAGCAGAAAATCCTTTACCCCCAATGAAATATTGTCAGAGGCCAAGTTTTGAAGATTTTCAGCATCGCATAAACTTCGCAGCTTCTGATCATCCTCGACAAGCAAGATGCGTAAAACAAGAGTAACAAAACCCGCAAAGGTATTTATACAAAGATTGACGTTGGAGACAAATTCACATTTCCAATTCGCTAATTTAGCTTTACTATGACAATTTTCTGCTTCACTGTGATTGATGGCGGATGCCAAACCCCACAAAAACCCATTCAGGCAAGAAACTAAAGAAGATAACTTGTTCATATCCACAGCATTGACGGCACTAACTCCAACATTTTCATTACAAAGAGCGTCCTTCAGAGAGATTATAGAGTTCTGGGACCAATCCTTCAAACTCTCGGCAACCAAAAGCACACTTTTCCAGGCAGCACAATCTTCAGAGGAATGAGATGTTAGTTGCTCTTTACAAGGCTTTTCAACATTTTTGAGGAAATCAACTGCAAGACTAGATTGATGTTTGCACAATGTCAGGAAGACATATGAAGTGTGATCCATCAAAGAAAATATCATCTCTTTAGCTTGACTATCTCCTGAAGATGTCCATTGAAGCCCAACAACCACATTAACTGTCTTGAAAAGCCATGAAACTGGAAATGAACTACCAAAGAACAATGAATTTAGAGAGGATTGACTAGTTTCTCCCATGTCCTCGCACAATGCCATGATTAGATTCTTCAGGGCTTTCCGGCAGGAAACAAACAATCTGAGGAGCTCGTAATGGTTTTGTGAGCATGTACCTTGACTATCTAATAAGCTGCCAAACAAAAGCCTGAAACACAAAGGAGAAATCACAATAATGAAAGTGATGCATTGAAGATGTTCGGAACAATATATGATGCACCATATAATTTTGAAAATATAAGCAGAGAGTCCAAGCATAAAGAAAGAAAAAAGAGAGGAAGAAACTCCTATTAAGTACTTCACAAAACTGCAATATCACAGCATGACAAATTTCATTAGAGAAACAGAGAGAATTTACCTTTCAAGGTGTAGAATATAAGTTACACATGGTGAGAATGATCTAGAACTTGAGTATCCTTTCGGCATCCTACTCAAAAGATTAAGCAAACTCTGACAAGCTGTAAGTTTCATTACGGCTTGTGAAGCCGCTGAAAGCTTTTCATGTTTTTTGCCTGAAACATGCATTGATGAGTTATCAAGTGCGCTTAAAACCTCTGGCCAATTAGGCAATGATTTGAAATCGACATCTCCATCCGAAGAATGACAAAATATTGGTAGCACTAACTTCTTCAGTAAGCTGCAAAATTGTTTAGCCAAATACCTGCGAACAAACTAGCACAAGAGACAATATAAACATCATGTCGTAAAGAATAGAAGTTAGCATACGATAAAATGATCAATAAGTCAAGAGAGGGAGATTACTCTTTGTTCATACAGACTGAAGTCACTTAGAAGTTCTAATGAGATTTGCTGAATAGTGACTTTCTTCAGCTTATCAGATTCACTGATCTTGAACTTCAAAATCTCCCCAGATACACTTGCTACGCGGGGAAGTGAAGAATGGATTAAAAGTGAAAGGAACATCTTCAACTTCTTTTTGGCAGCGTGAATGCACCATACATCAATGTTTTGGCAAAGAATCCACCAAATTGCAGTGGGCAAAGACTTCTCATTCACAGTACAGACACCCAAATCCCACTCACAACCTTCATGAGGAGCTTGGGCATGTATATCACTACAAGCAGCATTATCAGAACTGGAGGTTGACTCTTGAGAATCGGCGACTAATGAAAGGTATCCCATCATAAAATCAGTAAGGCCTGTTGCCTCTTGTTTTAAAACCGATATACGTTTTTCCCACTTTTTGCTTCTTTTGCGATGCAGTGACAAACCAGCGTCATCAATCAATGTACTTTCAACCAGATTATTGTTACTCTGTAGTAAGTACTCATAAGATTTAAGTTGCCTGTTCAAATCAACAAGCCTCTGGACAGCCATAACATGTAATACAAAGATCAGAGGGCACCAATCTGCAGCACTATACTGTAGATAAAATTCTGAAACAGATTGAATAACAACATGAAGAGAAGGTGCAGGCTGGGCAATCCACGAAAAGTAGTCATCAATTGTCCAATCAGTTCTCTCCAACCAATCTTTTCCAGAGGACGCTATAAATGAATCCCCCATTATCGCTGACATCTTCGTTGATAATTCAGGAGGCATAAGGCTGATTGCTTGCCTATATAAGCTTCGGCAGGACAAGTACAGCCGGAAAAAGAAAACAAAGACCCAGTAAGTGGAGACTCCAAATTCCTGGAAATTAGTTCCGTTTCCAGCCTTTTTACTGTTACTATTACTTCCTGTGAAATGAAGAAGGAATTCAATAACACCCTCTTGCTGTAGCCCAACCAGACTACTCATGGAGGAACGAATTACTGCCATTAACTTCTTCACAGAAACTCCAAGAAGATTGCTGTTTCCAGTTGTGACAGTCAGAGAATCAAGTGCTAGTACATACATTTCCGACAAACCTTTTCCCAAAAGTTCTGCTTGCAGATTGAAACCATTCAAACTACAATCTCTCCCATCAGCTTCTGAACATGTATCTTTCATCCATTCCAAAGATTCCGATATATCTGCTGTTAACTGCTGAATGCATCCACTAGCTTGCCCTACTGGTATAGATTTAATAGCATCATGAATTGCACGCTTAAAATCTTGAGAACATAATAGCATCCCCACAGATTTTGCATATGCTTCATAAGGTAAACTGGTTGAACAGGACATAAATCTAGCATAATCTGTTTCTCCATCAGCATCACGTGTAAGTGTGAGCCTCACTGCTTTACATAGTGCAAAAATGGTATTATTCACCTACATTAATTCAGAAGTATAAGAACGGGCGCACAACCTTCCATTAAAAAAAAAAAACCTCATCCAACGAAGAATTTACACAAGGACAAATGTATAAAGACAAAGGATGCGAAATGGAACAGAACAAGCTAGAGTATTAACACAATGAAAGCAAAAATCAACACCTCCTAGATAACAATCCTCACTAACACACCGGTGGCAAATACAGGGAGGGGGTGGACTGCAGAGCCCAAAAAATAAAAATGGCATGAGACGTGGCTTTTATGGTTTTTTCAATGAGTGGTATATTGGTTTAGTTTAATTTTCTGAGTCTTATATATTAGCTAGTCTCATTACATTAGAGGTGGGGGATGAACATGTGGAAGAAGCTGTATATTGATAAAGCTATTTTTTCGACATTAAAAGAGTTATTGATCTGAAAAAGATAAAGGATTTCTAACCATCTTGCTATCCTATAAAGTTAAACCAGGTAACAACAAACATTTCCAATTACACTGAAGTTACAAGGTAAACAAAAATGCAATCCAATAGGACGCTGTTCTACTAACCTGACGAAGTTCACTGTACAGATTAACCAGCAGGCATCCATTGCCAATTATCTTGGAAGACAATGAACATTGATCCGGAATTTTCTCCAAAGAAAGGCCATAAGCTAGATAAGAAAACAGCATAAGCCATATGCTAGTTAAGTCATTCCCTAACACCTCATATTCAATTTCAAGAAAATACCCTAAGGCGACAAGTAGCTCCTTGGCTAATGAAGTCAATATATCCACATCCTTCCTTTCATTAGTATCAGGTTTTGACAACCTCAGTAAATTGCTGGAGAAAGACATAATCATATGAAAAACCTTCTTCAAGAAATTAAGGCAAGCTCCTTCAGAGGTGTCCTCTGTTTTGACATATACCTTTTCATGCATGAAGACAGCAAGCAAACTATTAATAGATTGCAGTGTGCAATGAACATCCAACAAGACTGGTCCAACTTGCAGTTCACCTTGAATATAACCATTAATCTCAAGCAAAAGAGGCTCCATAATCTGTACAAAAAAGTCAAAGAGTGACTTTCGTGTATATGCATTTAAATTACTTGACCTACTCTTTTCTAGGAATGTATTACTACTCCCAGATCCTTCAGCTTTTTCTATTGTCTTTGTTCCTCCAGGCATCACGAGAGCTCCTTTTTGCTTTTCCAGTCGATCAACAAGCAAACGAAATAGTTCTCCTAAACCACCCAATGACGATACCCTTTTTTCAGTGACAATTCTTTCCAGCCTATCAAATAAGTGTCTGTGATAACTTTTAATCATTACTTTAGAGTCTTTTGGCTTCCCATCTTGGGATGTAACATACCTTTCTGTGCCATGCAAGCTCAGAAATCCATCAATGTGTAATGGATGAAACAGCCCATAAGACACCACTTCTTGAATTTGCTTCAATAAGCTCATTGCTGGATGGCTTCCTTGAACTTGAGGAGTCAAGACACCCAACAAACGCAACAGTGGTTCAAGAAGTTTATCTACAAAATCACGAAATGCACTTTTCCGGGTTGGGTGGAGCTTCAAGAACTTGGCAAATGGCTCAAGCATTAAGCACGAGAATGTCAATACATAAACACCTGCACTACTTTCATCAAGATTCTGATTGTAAACTTCATGGACAAGCTCCACAACTTCTTTAATAGTTGAAATCCACAAATCCAAATTATCGTTTGGCAAGCCAGCATGTGATGAGAATACCAATTTAACGCAATCAAGAACAACATTGTACAATTCAAACTCTCCACCGACAAATAAGGATTCCTTGGAGCACAATGACACATCATGCAATAGAGATAATGCATGTCTTGCAATAAAAGTAACGGCCCGTAAGAGGTTGCGCGAAAAACTTAAGGAAACATGCAATTTCAAAGACTCCTCCATGCAGAACCTGAAAATTTCCCAGCATCTGAAATCCAAACATTTTGGAATAACTTCAGATAAAGGTTCCTCTCCAAGAACTTTATTTTTCTTATCCGGAGGAGGAATTAACAATGATTGGATCCAATCATTAAGAAAAACTATCAAACGAGATAGTTTTACCGTTTCACAATCCTCTTGATCAGCATCACTGCCTTCCTTTTCCACTCTTGATTTCACAAAATTGTAAGCCAATTCCACATTCCTGCATTCCAAATCCCTTATGAATCAAGTGTCCTTTCAATAGCTAAAAAAGAGAGAAAATACAATTTTTTGACAGCTAACAGATGCACAGTACTCAAAATTAGATTACTTTCTCGGCAAAAAAAAAAAACACTATCGCAACACCTAATGAGTAATTATAGTAATATGAGCAGAGAAACTAACTTCATAGCTGATTTTTGGTACTGAAATGACAAAATCAACTGTAGATATCTCCATGGACCAGCATATTTCTTAGCATCCAAACAATCTCTAACAGCTAAATTTTTCACATCAGTAATAGAGAGCTTTCACAACTAACCTCCTCATTTGCACAAATCTCAAATTTATATAATTGTCCATAATTTTCTCTGCAACCAAACACTATTGTAACAACTAAGAAGTAAAAATTGTAATATATAACAGAGAAACTAACTTCATATAGCTGACTTTCCGTTCAAAATTGACAAAATCAACTGTAGACATCTCCATGAACCAGCATATTTCTTAGCATCCAAACAATCTCTAACAGCTAAATTTCTCATATCAGCAATAGAAAGCTTTTACTACTAACCTCCTTGTTGCACAAAACTCAAAGTTATATTATTTTCCATAAATTTCTTGGCAACCAAACACTATTGTAAAACTAACAAGTAAAAATTGTAATATGAACATAAAACTAATTTCATTCTAAAATGGAAAAATCAACCATAGATTTCTCCATGAACCAACATATTTCTTACCGTCCAAACAATCTCTAACAGCTAAATTTATCGTATCAGTAATAGAGAGCTTTCACAACTAACCTCCTTATGGCACAAAACTCAAATTTATATTCTTCCATAATTTTCTCGGTAACCAAACACTATTTCAATAACTAACAAGCAAAGATAGTGCTAGAAACAGATAAACAAACCTCATAGCAGACTTTTCATTTTAAATTGACAAAATCAACAGTAGATTCTCCATGAACCAGCATATTTCTTAGCATCCAAACAATCTCTAACAGATAAATTTTTCTTATCAACAATAGAAAGCATTTACAACTACCTCTTCATTGCACAAAATTCAAATATATAATCTTCTCTTCCATTACCCACATAATTTTCTCGGCAACCAAACACTATTGTAGCAACTAACAAGTAAAAATTGTAATACGTACAGAGAACCTAACTTCATATAGCTGACTTCCTGTTTTAAATTGACTAAATCAACTGTAGACATCTCCATGAACCAGCATATTTCTTAGCATCCAAACAATCTCTAACAGCTAAAATTTTCATATCAGCAATAGAAAGCTTCTACGGCTACCTCTTCATTGCACAAAACTCAAATTTATAATATTCTCTTCCATTGTCCACATAGTTTTCTCGGCAACCAAACACTATTGCAACACCTCACAAGTAAACACAGTGCCAGTAACAGAGAAACAAACCTCATAGCTGACTTTTCGTTCTGAATTGACAAAATCAACTGCAGGTTTCTCCACGGACCAGCTTCTTCGAGATCGCAGGTCGGTACTTCTGGTTCGTTTACGGGGTCTGGAGTATCATCAGTACGGTGCGTTTTGGGAGGTTTTCGGCTCTGCTCGGGGCTTTTCAGCTTACGCTTCTTGCTCGCCATTTTCGATTTCTCTGCTGATTTTGCTTCGACACTGGTTCTTATTGAGCTCTTGTTCTTGTTCTTGTTCTTCATTGTTGAGGGTTTTGGGGAGCTCGCAGTAGGGTTTTAGCTTTCTGCGAGAGTTTGTGAACGACGCGAGGTACAAGACAAAGGTGGGGAGGTAAACGGTGTCGTTTTTGTTTTTTCAATTTCATTCTCTGAAATTACGTAATTGTCCCTATTTGAGTTTTTTTTTTTTTTTTTGGGGAAAGGGGGCAAAAGCACACCGGTTTATTTCAATTGATAAATAGGAACATCACTCCAGTATGACA
>JAYMTK010001759.1:0-15505 GCA_036897405.1 Pelargonium myrrhifolium | reverse complement strand
TGATCATCTCCTGTAATGACAATATCGTCCACATAGACGACAAGGTATATACATTTTCCTTGAGCTGAATGATGATAAAAGACTGGGTGATCAACTTCACTGCGAACCATGCCAAATTCTTGAACGACTGTACTGAATCTTCCAAACCAGACACAAGGTGACTGTTTAAGACCATAAAGGGAGCGCCAAAGTTTGGAAACCAAACCAGACTCCCCTTGAGCAACAAAATCAGGTGGTTGCTCCATATAGATTTCTTCCTGAAGTTCTCCATGAAGAAAGGCATTTTTGAGAGCCTCGGCCGGTCACCCTTCTTCATTGGTGCCCTTTTCCGGCAGCCACCCCGGAATTTCTGTCCAGATCTGCCATTTTCCAATTCGCTACGTTTTTGAGGGAGTTGTTCGACACAACCACTATATTCCTCTTCAGAGGGTGCCGAACAACCTTACCTCAGAAGCACAGCCGCCGGAGAATTTCGAGCACCTCAGAACTACATTGTTTTTAGTGCTCTTTTTTTTCGACGCAACCAACATATTTGGGCTTAGAAACCGCTGGCCATCCAAGAACCAGAAGCTCATCCGCCGCCGCCGCCCACACGCCGCCATTTGCAGGTCACGCGCCGGTTATCCACAACGAGATCTCTGGTCATATTTTTAGTGCTGTCTTTTTGTACCGTTCAGTTCCAACTTGTTTGGCCATATTTTCTATCAATATGACGACTCCCAAGATCAAAATGGGTGTTTTCCCCCTTCTTTTGTTGCATACTCACTAGTAATTACTAGTGAAAAGTTAGTTGAAAATAGTAATTATATGTCATGGACTGCTTCGATTGAAATGTGGTTTATGAGTAATGGAGTAGAAGACCATTTAACTACAAAAAGTGAAGATATTGTCCATGTAGATAGTGTTTAGGGGAAAAAGACTGATGCTTTATTATGCAATATATTGTGGTAATCTATTGACCCAAAAATGTATATCATTTATAAAGCCTATCGCACTTACAATCAAGTGTGGACAAAATGTCATGCTCTTTATACAAATGATATTCGATGATTTTATACTATAGTGTCTAACATGATTAGTCTCAAACAAACTGGAATGGAAATGTCTGACTTCATTGGTAGGCTAGAATCATCAAAAGAAGAATTTAATGCTCTGATACCATGTAGAATCAAATAATGGATACTACAAATTGGAAGCAAACTTCAAAGGTGAGATCAGGTGCGGGGTGCGAACGAACTTACATGAGCATGAGCTCCGATCCAGTCGAGTTAGGCTTGAGTTTGCTTACTAACTTGCCTGAGCGGGTTGGCCACGCTAGTGGATGAGGTGCGATGCCAAGCTAGAGGTTTTTGTGCAACCAGCCACTAACATCTAGTTCATGGAGCAACGACAATGTACTACACGGCATCCAACCCATGTTTTGGTGCTTGGCGAAAGCATGGGTACCATTTTTGGGATTTTGGGTATGATAGAGGTTCGAATTGAATCGAATCCTGCTTCGACCGTTACTCATCTAACTCGTACCCTTGCAATAATTTGAACTTCTTCAAGGAACGCAACCCCAAAAAATAAAACAATGGATCATCACAAGCTAGTTTTGCTGATCCATAAATCATAGTACAGCTAAAAAATTGAACAGAAACAAGTATCTTTGTGATATCATCCCCACATCTGCTACATTTGTAAATGGCATGTTCTATTGATCACTCCAATAAAAATAATTTGCATATCCGGTATCACAGATCAATAGATTAATGCTAGCGCCATGGTTTACTCTTAATGAAGATTCAGCAACGGAAGATGGGCATTAAAAAATAAAGGAATATAGAAATTCGATGAGATACCGGATATACTAACATGATAATAATAGGCTGTAGAAAACTAGAAATAACATAACATGCAACTTGACATATCTCTTGAATCCATGAATACGCCAGAGTATTAGAAAGTAAGTTAGCAAGCTACACAAACTATAATCAGTATTATACTGGCATGTGCAGTAAGAAAGGTAACAAGTATGTCGAAAATTTAACTGGTACAGATGTAAAGCCCAGTTGTTAGATCCGTCATCGCTATAACACAAGCCTATTTAGCTAGTACCATCTAATGGTGTCAAGATATGAAATTTGACAACAAACAAATCATTTGACAACTATAGCTAATAAGGATGGCTTAAAAGGGGCAAATCAAAGCAGAATCCCACTGATAAAAGATGTACTCAACACTGATCACCATTGTCAAACAACTTGAGAAATATAAAGCATTCGAGTAACCAAAAAGATAGAATCAAATTCAAGCATACCAATCCATATTCGCAAAGGAAAATAAAAACATCCCATAACAATCAGTGAGATATCAGACTATCATCTCTCAATGTCACCTAGTTTGTTTACTATTCCTCAGTAGCAGATCCACCATCCTTGTTGTTGTTGTTGTTGTGCTTTCTTGCATACCTCTGGTTCCTCAGGAACTTGGGATCCATCTGCATCATACATTCAACATTTCAATAAAAACTTTATCATATCCAAATACTTGAAACGCCAAACAGTACATAATGAGCATATTTCCAGGGGCTTTAATCTATAATCAAACAAAACGAATAGATTCTCATTCCATATAAATTTTCCTTTGTATTTTCTCGGGAAACAAACACTAAAAATGAGAAAACAATAAGCATATAGCATACCCCCTTCGTTGAAGTGTGCCTGTGCCTCTTTGGTTTCTTGATGCCGTTCCTGTGAGCCTTGTGGGATTGGTTGTGCGCTGTGTGGTTCTTCGACTTCGCCATTTTTCCTCTTCTGATTTTAGGGTTTAGGGTTTGTGCTATAGCTCTATATGGGGAGTTCTTTGTCTCTGCTCAGATAGAATTGGGCTCTTTCATAAATGGGCCAGGGCCCAAATCTGAAGACATGGGCCCAACATTTTATATATCGTCAAGACTAGATCAGAGCCGTTCACTTCTCTATCGACGGTCGACGTGCACCGAATGACGCTACAAGTACAATCCTCGTTTTCTAATTGGTTTACATGACTCGACCCAAATCTGAAACCGGCTCAGGCTGGTACCGGTTTCAAGCTCACAGCAAATTTCCTCATGCGCACAGTGTGTGATGGTGATGTGATGTAAACACAAAAACAAATCAAATACGCACAGACAGAACAGAAGGCAACAAAAAGGGGCTATTTCTCTCTCTCTAGATTTCCATATCGGTTCCTCTCTCTATAGAGTCGAGCTTGTGTGCTCGATCTGGTGGATTCTCGTGCTACAAAGTAACTTTTGGTTGGATCGGAGGCTACAGAAGATTGATTGTTAGCGAATCATGTTTTTGTTCGATTGGTTCTATGGAATTCTAGCTTCGCTCGGATTGTGGCAGAAGGAGGCTAAGATCTTGTTCTTAGGCCTCGACAACGCCGGTAAAACGACGTTGCTTCACATGTTGAAAGACGAGGTTCGGTTTCTTTTTTACTCTTCTCTGTTTTGTGTACTACTGGTGTTCAATTTGGGGGATCAGAATCTAGAAAATATTTAACGGTAGTAAAATTCGAGAAATGAATTCCTAATTGTTGGTATCTATTGATATAGAATTAGAATATTATCCCTACTCTTTCAAGGGAATGGAAGGATTTTTTTTTTTTTTTTTTGGAATATTTTTCATTGCTTAGCTTGTTTAGTTGCTTGAGAATGCGAAAAACAAACATGTGATGACTTCTTAACTAATTTTGGGGTTGCTGAGAGAATACTTGATGTGCTCAACTGGAAGAGATTCTTAGAAGTGTGTGCCATGTGACTGCCAGTAAATGTGTATTTTTTTTATGCTGAATATTAGATGATTGGCACTCAAAGGAAGAAAATTTCTACAAAGTATAGTATTTAAAATTATGAGATTATTGACTCACTTAAAAATGCATTATTCAATCACTTTGTGTGTTTGTCTTTTATTGTCCATAATATTCACAACTATTTTTTTTTCATATGTTTTCTCAACTTTGTGTGTCATTCTTTTGTGTCAGAGACTAGTCCAGCATCAGCCTACGCAGTATCCAACATCAGAGGAGTTAAGTATTGGTAAGATCAAGTTCAAAGCTTTTGATTTGGGAGGGCATCAGATTGCTCGCAGAGTTTGGAAAGATTACTATGCGAAGGTAGGTGTCTGAACTATACTCTTGTCTTTCTTGATATCAAGTATAAGAGTATTCATGTTTTGCGCTTGTATGTAGTCTGTTTAGTTACCTTTGGTAATGATACTACTTGTTTTTATTGTGCATGACATGAATTAAGTATGATCGAGTTTCGATTTGTTTTTTATCAGCAAGAAATAGAATTAAGCATGCTCAATTAAGAACCTGGTTTTAGAATTTTGGAAGTTGTTTGCTACTTAATAGATGGTATTCTCAGAGGTTGCGCTTGTATTTTTCTTTTGTGGACATTCCCATTCCAAAGCTATTCTCGTGAGCAAGGAGTCGTATTCCAAACACGAAGAATGAGAATCTCATTTCCACTCTCATTATTGAATAAAAATTCTAATCCAAACACTATCTTAATGTATTGGATTTGGGGATCCTCTTGCTGTTAAGGGTGGCTGTCTTGTCAAAGGGCAAAAAAACAGCATAAAGTATTCTCTTTTGAAAAGAAAAAGTTGTTTTCCTCATCACAACGTGCAATACAATAATGCACAAAGGAACAGTTTTTTTCTTTGGAAGTCTCTCTACTGAGATATTTCTTGCAAAACTTTGGTAAGATAAGAGAGAAAAATTTGAAGAGAATTTTACAACATCAGGCCCAAAAAAATTCCCATCAACCGGTGGTAGTCCTTGTAAATTTTTCCTAAAAGTATAAAACCAATCTCATCCTAGTTTTGCATTAGTCTGCATAACTTTGTTGTAGCATATCAACCAATATAAGAAAACAGTTAAAGTTTCTGTCTTTGTCTCTTGTGGAGATTTGTTCTCTCCTCACCATTATGCTCATGTGCTCTATTGCAAGCACCAAAAAAGTTTTGTTTTGTTCTCATTTTTATGCTTATAGAATTCACATAAAAGGAATGTCCACATTTTCTCTCCATAATCTCAGAGAAAAACTTTTATGTGTTCCTTTGATTCATTGGAGGAGGCAGAGATAAAAGATGGGAGTTCGCCGATAGCGCCTATGTTTTATTTAGGCCTGCTAATAAAACAAGTGTTTCACCTTGCACATGTCCTTTTTTTTTTATCTCTTTATTCATATAAAGTAACAAGTGGAAGTTCAAAAATGTGGAATTCATAGCCTCAGATCTATTTATTTCCTTGTTCCTGAATTGAAACTATGATCTTGAAGTTTTCATCTTCTGTATATCATTATGTAATGATTGTATATTGAATTCTTGGTCTGAGAAAATGTTATGTTCATATGGAATGAAAAAAGCACATATTGGGATCATGGGAGTGTAAAAAACTTGTTTGCACATATTTTCAAAATTGAGTTTGTAGTATCCTCAGCTGTTCTTTTAATCATATTTCTTCTATTGTTTTTTATTTTATTTTTTATTATTGTTGATCTTCATATTGTGTTATGTCTTCACTTTGTTGTAAATTCACTTTGTTTCCCAATGAAGGTGGATGCAGTTGTTTACTTGGTGGATGCTTATGACAAGGAGAGATTTGCAGAGTCAAAGAAAGAGCTGGATGCTCTCCTTTCTGACGAGTCATTGGCCACTGTTCCTTTCCTCATTCTTGGCAACAAGATTGACATACCCTATGCTGCATCAGAAGATGAGTTGCGATATCACCTAGGGCTGACCAACTTCACCACTGGCAAGGGTAAGGTAAACCTAGCTGATTCAAATGTTCGCCCTCTCGAAGTATTTATGTGTAGCATTGTCCGGAAAATGGGTTATGGAGACGGTTTCAAATGGCTCTCTCAGTACATAAAGTAGTGGGAGATAGGAGGCAGCACAAGATTTGGGATTTTTATTTTGAAATGTTATTTATTTCTTACTGGAATAGTGTTTTCTTTTTCCTGTTTGACAGCAAGGTTGGAGGTATTTTATTGGTTCTGGTCCTTTTGTTTTTTGGTTAATGATAAATGTAGCCCACTCCATGCTAGCTATCATGGACTATTTGTGATATGCTGTGTATGTTTGAAAGTTATAATGAACCCTTAGAAACTTTTAAGATGCTAGTGATTTTGTTGTGGGCTTGTGTTCTTTCAAAGTGTGATTTCCCGGCAACTCAAATGTATGAACCAACACCCATCAGATCAAATTAAGTGGTTTAAGACATTTGGATTTTTCTTCAGATTTCTCAGGTTCAAATCTTATCATCAGAACCATTAGGGGTGTTGACAAGTAATTTGTATCCATAGTTGCTAAAATGTTTATTTGTGACCAATACAAATGTTTTCATACAATTGAGAAGTGTCTTACAAATATTCAGCAAGACAAGTGGTTGATTTCACTTGCTCTCTTAAGTTCTAATATTCGAGCCTCGTTTGCCAATAAATAAATAAAAGGTTTAAGTGCCGTGGGTTGAACCATTTATTAGAATGAAGGGAGATGACTCATTCTAGTCTCAAGTCACAACCACCAATCCATTACCATGTCATATTTGCCTTTTCAATTCCTATACATTCTCTAATAATTTGCTTTTCCAATACCAAAATACTTTTTTAAAACCAATATCTATTTGTCACCAATTTTTCTTTTCCACTTTTAGAAATATACCAAAAACTGAAGGAACAAGTGTACAAGTTGGTGGGCTTACCCAACAATACATGGTCATTACCCTCACCTACTATTTGGCTTTCTCCCAGATGCCTTTCTCTTGTTCTATATTGCCCCTAAATTAACAAATAATAATGACATCTAAAGCCCTGAATTAACATTGACATGATATAAATAATACAATTTTCACAAGGGCATTTTGGTAATCAATACACAACCCTCTAGTCTATGTTTCAAGAATTATCTAACCACACTCCCAACAATATTAATGAGATGCCTATTGCAACCTCCACTATATATTTGAATATGCAGCAAGGTCTTCACATACCACTCCCTAAATTCTTCTGATGGCATTTTTCATCTCACAGCAGCACCAATTCTTCATCTTCTTCACTCTGATTTCCATTGCCACATTTTGCTACTCAGGTTTAACTTCTCCTAACTTGCTTTTGGTCTCTTGCTAATTCTTGAAAGATATTGACATAAATTTATGCGAAGCAGGTCGTGCAGAGGATGATGAGCCAGCACAAATGGTTGCGAGAGCTATGTCATGTTTCAACAATAAATTTGTGGGTCATAACATAACCTTAGCTAACTTTATGCACAATTTTTTACACTCAATTTGATCGTGATCTTCTTTGTTTTATGATCAATCATTGTTCTTGTCTTCTTTATGGTAATTTGTAGATATATGGTGGCTGCGACGAGGCCTATAGATTGAACGAGAGTGGAGAGCTTAACGTGCCCCCAGGGGACGCGACAGATCTTTTCTGCAGAGGACCTTGCTTCGCCGAGACACAACTAGTGCTCAATTGTGTTGATAACATATTTTCAAGTTTCTTGTTCAACAACAAAGCCACCATTGGAGGCCTAAGATATGCACTTCGCAATGGCTGCAGCTACTCCAATCAAAGAGGTAACCATGCAATTTTCAAGTTTTACTAAAACTTGTTAAATTGTCATTACATGTTTTTTTTTCTTCTTTTGTTGTGCAGGAAACTTCAATTTGGGAGGTTACTGGCAAGGAGAAACCAGCATTGCAGCAAGGCCTGAAATGAATACTTTGTGTGCATTTGTATTGATATGCTTGTGTTTCTTATTTACCTTCTGTAAGACTTAGTTCAAAAATGTAATCTCTATATGTTGAAATTGGGAACAAAGCTCCTTTATTTGATTTTTTTCCTTCTACTATACTATTTTCAGGTTCACAATGATTCAAAAAGCTGTGTGAGGGTTAATCCACTAAAAAAATATTTAGAAAATCCCATCATAGCTACAACATTGGGGACCGTTACTGCAGGTTCCTCCGTCTTCGAAGAAGCTCGTAAGAAAGCAATCGAGGATATCAACACTTAACTATAAGATATAACACATGTTTGCAAATCAATCGAAGTTGATGATACATGAAAATTCATAAATAATGTAATTCATATATGGAGCCAACACGTGTATCTGACCAACCCACACCGCATGCATTGGCAACAATAGGATGCCATGTATCACGCCATGTCAAATCGTCCATAACAGACGACCATGTGACCGGTTGCACCAAACTAGGATGAGATGACCCACGTTTATATGGTTTGAGTAACAAATTCACATAAGCTCGTTCGTACGTGATTCCTCTGAAACCCCTAAAATAGTGTGGTGTGATCTCCCCAGCGACCCTCATCATATATACACGTGACCTATCACAAATGGGTCTCGCGACCCTCACCCGTCCTACACTTCAGGAGCCCTCCAAACTTCGTGAGCCTTCTCATAGGACCTCCTTGCTTCATAAGCCACCTCGTAGGACTTCCATGTCTACACTCCACCTTACTCCAACCATAATCCTGGGCCCTAAACCACCAAGCCATATGAGCCTCCGAATTCATTTGCAAACTGAGCCACTCGATCAAGCCTAGCTAGACATGAGCACTCAACCAATCATATACACAGCCACGCGTCCTACATGTATAATACCTCAGCGAGAATGACATGTTCCCTAAAGTTGAAACTCGTGGCCTGAAAAGGACAGACACTATATATTTTGATTCACCTTGCAATACAATACATCACTCTAAAACATGGAGACTAATTTGGTCTAATTATAACAATGCACACACCATTTCCGCTCATTTTTCCTAAATATATTGGAAAGAGAACGCTTCCTATGGAAAAACTTCACTCAATAAATATGGAGCCTAGCTAAGATTGGCCATTTCACTGCACTACACTGTTTTCAACATTTCCACTTTTCAGACTGAGACTGAGAGTGAGACAAAACAATGGTGATCACGATGAGCTCATCATCAACAATTTTATTCTTCTTCATCTTCTTCGTCTATGTCTCGACGGTTTTAGCGGATGACGTCGTCGATTTGACCCCAGCCAACTTTATAAAAAAGGTCGGCCAAAAAAGACACGCTCTCGTACAGTTCTACTCCCCAGGGTTCGTACCTACCGCATCCACATTAATTTACTTATTGGAACAATTTTATGCCAATCTGGATCTGGATATCAATAGGATTTAATTTTCTAGAATTTATTGTTCAATTTTTAATCAATTTGGGTGATCTGCAAAATCCATGGTAGGAGAATGTATAATATACAGCATGCCAATTTTGTATAATTTGACTTGATTTTACAGCCATTAATTGTATTGTTCAGGAAATTGAGTTTGGAGACGCATTTATTTTCAGCTTGTCAAGAGTTTCTCTATCTCTTCTTCTTTTTAATTGTTATGTGTAGCTTTTATTGGATGTAATGTGACCTGAAATAATTTATCTGTTGAATCCATAGGTGTGCGTTCTGTAAGAGATTTGCTCCCGAGTTTGAAAGGGTCGCCGCCAGCTTCAAGAAGGAGGATTCTGTTTTGATCGGAAAAGTTAGCTCTCTCAATTCTTATTAATGCCATTGTTATCTTGTTTCATGATATGGTTTGTTAAATTGTAGTATTCTTTAGTTGAGTTGGTCCTTTATATGCCTATCGGGGTGCTGTACGTGCTTGCATGTGAGGGGCGTTAACGTTAAGCTTGAGTTTGTCATTTTCTACACTTACATGGTTATTGCAGTATTAATGGTTCTACATCAATGTATCTATTGCATTTGCCTTTTGTGCTGAGTCGAGATGTAGTTTTATGAGCTTGTCGGTGTTGTCGTGTGAAAGTGCAGTTTGTTTGACTGTTGGCTCTTTTCATTAGTTGGTTGTTTGTCGATCCAGGTAGACTGTGATGCGCATAAAAGGATATGCGACAAATATCAGGCAAGAACACTTCCCACAGTTAGATGGTTTGTCAAAGGATCCTTGAAAGCCAAAGAGTGAGTGTAAAAAGAAGGCAATTATTTCCCCCACATTGTTGTTATCAGTTTAGATAATAGAATTTGATCAAATTAATCATGTTTCAGGTATCAAAACAAGCCTAATGCTGAAACTATAATTGATTTTGTGAATAACGAAGCAGGTACTATTATTAACAACCTGATACATATATGGATTTACTTATTTTCATTTAACAAGATAAATGCTCTCATCTTCAGGGGTGTTTTTATTGCTATATAATTTGTTGTTCAATGATAAAGTCCTCATTATGCAATTTCCAACTTTGGGGTCTGAGTTGCTACATTTTGCTTTAATTTCACATACCCTTCCATGTACCTTTGGCCTTGATTTGCAATTGTTTGTTGCTTGATATGCAGGGACAAAAGTGAAGTTAGTAACAACACCACCTAGTGTAGTGGTCCTATCAGCTGATAATTTTGACAGAATTGTCTTGGATAAAACAAAAGATGTTCTGGTTGAGTTCTATGCACCTTGGTGAGAATCTAGTTTTTTCTTCATATAAAATTTCATTATTAGCAAAATTATATGCAATCGTTTCAGTTCATATGTTATGCATGTAACGTTGTTTTTGTCAAGAGTTTTGCTTCCTGAATTGTCTTCTGATTCTTCTTCTTTTCCCACTCTGGCAGGTGCGGCCATTGCAAAACTCTTGCTCCTGTATGTATATCATTTATCGTCTTTTAGAGGCAGTGTTGCTAATTGCATATCTTTAATTTTTTGTCTGTCATTTCATGATAACATTTGTTTGCTTTTATGTAGACTTATGAAAAGGTTGCAACAGCATTTAAGTTGGAGGAAGGTGTAGTGATTGCAAATCTTAATGCTGACCATTACAAGGAAGTGGCTGAAAAGTGAGTTATAACTTATAAGTGTCACAGTTCAAAATTATTCCATATGACTTCTAAGTAAACATCTGAGATAAACTTGCTTCTTGTGCAGGTATGGTGTTCAAGGATACCCGACCTTGAAGTTTTTCCCGAAGAACAACAAAGCCGGTGAAGATTACAGTGGAGGCCGAGATGTAACTGACTTTGTAGATTTCATTAATGAGAGATGTGGCACTTGTCGCGATACAGTTGGGAAGCTTACTACCAAAGTTAGTGAGAAATCTGTTACTCTTTGTAGATATAGCACAAAATCATTCATTTTAGTTTGGTTTTTCACACCCTCTTTTTTTTTGAATTTGTACGTAGGCCGGTAAAGTTGAATCTTTGGATCACTTGGTGAAGGAGTTTGTAAGTGCTAACGGTGATGAGAAGAAGTTAATCTATTCTCTGATGAAGGAGGAAGTTGAGAAGCTTAAGGATTCCGTTGCAAGGTAATCAATTGACTATTTGTTCTACATATATATAAATAGTTCACACGGATTGATGTTAGAGCATTACAGTTTATTCCCCAGTGCTTCATTATTTGTCAGTTTGTTTCCAGATATGGCAAGATTTACTTGAAAGCTGCCAAGAGCTCTCTGGATAGAGGTCCTGATTTTGCCAAGAGTGAAGTTCAGCGGATTAGTCGCATTCTTAGCCAGGTTTGAAAGATATATGATATCCATCTAATCGTTTTTCGTAAACTAATTCTTGATAATGATTCATATTTCTAAAGTTGCAAGTGCAAGCTTGACTGATACTCATGTAGTACAAGGAATAGTCTCAAGTGCACAAACACAATTGCACGAATGCACGAGCGATATTAGAATATAGTGTAGACTGGACATTGAAGAATGTGTGAGAATAAAAAATGTTATCGACGAACATCTTCGTGATCACAACTCTTTTGTGCATAAAGATTTAACAAGGGTAAAGTAAATTGTTAATTACAAAAATGGATGATTATGAGTTGGAATATCATTGAATCTTGTGATTTGTTGATGCAGACAATCAGCGAAAGCAAGGCGGACGAGTTCACTCTGAAGAAGAACATCCTATCTGCCTTCGCATGATCGATCCTCAAATGGACTTACCGAACCTTCGATTGATCTGTTTTGCTTGGAGGTATCAGAGACATGTAGGGCAGCTGAGGCTATTGCTTCTCAAGTTTAGAACGATAGAATATGATAATCTGGATAATCTTTAATTAATTATCAACAATAATTAATTGATTTTTCATATTATCTAGCTCGGTATGGTTTTGGAAGTCCTGCTCTATTCTCCTTCGGTTAATTTCAGATCACGTATTGTCCACATTTTCCCTATTTCTTCCGGCTGTTTGTTTGGATGATTGTTATTTTGATTCGGAATGATTAAATTGGTATGCTAGTAATCGTAAAGGATTCGTTGATACGTCCATGAAAGATAGCGCTCAACATTTATGACGTACCATATACTCAAAACCTCGACATACATGACGCCCCTCAAAAGAATATGTCTCTCGCACCACTAGGATAACAAGAGTAAAGGCATAGTCTCACTATCCCAAGAATGACAAGTTTTCACTCAACCTCACAGCATCGGCTTAAAGGGGCACGACACTTGTGACAACCGACAATCAAGAAACATCAACTTGACACGTCCAGACGTTTTTTGTCGCGTAACATAGAAGATTTCTTTAGTAGATTCAAAAGTGTGACACCACCTTCATGACCAATCCAAGTAAAAAATGGTATCATCACCCAGTATGAGCTTAAATACCCTCCCCTTATATGGAAAAAAGGATTGGTTTTGTTGATCATTCTTACATTCTCATTTTTTACTCTCTCTACATTAGTAGTGTTTAGGACTCTTCTTTTAGAGTTTTATATTCTCATGACTAATGTGTATTTCTAGTTACACACAAATTTTCATGTAACGTGTGCATTCATCTATTTTAAAATTTAGACCTACAGAATTCACGAGTTTTGATTGGACCACATGAATGAGAAGACTAATAAACAATTTTTCACTTGGGTGTGCTCATCTATATTATAGATTGATAATTTGATCAAATCATACTTTTCAAGGGCATAGTTGAGAGATTAGTGATAATTTTAGCTACAATTAATTATTGTTTCCCTCTTATGTGAAAAACAAAAGGTGATGGCATAATGTGGAAGTTGGTTCAGTAATTATTGTTTCTTGTTTTGGGGCATCACCTTTGAGCCATGTCCCTGTCTTTGTGTTTCCATTCTCTTATGAGATATCAACAGTTGGAAGTCTAGTAGATCTTCACCTACATTTTATTACTCCCTCCGTCCTAAAATTATTGTCTTGTTTCTTTTTTGAGAAAATTAGTTATGCATAAATTGTCAATAATATTCTCAATAAAAGTTTGTTTGAATCTATCAGCACGTGATCACGAGAATACAATAGTAAACATACCACAATTTTTATTTAATTTTTCTCAAAATAGAAAGAATGACACTCATTTTAAGACTTGGGATGGAGGGAGTATATTATGTCAATCTCCATAGCTGACCTTTTCTGTCTGGACCCATCCCTCTTCTCACACCAACATGAATAATAGAGGAGAGCCCATGTGTAGAGATTGTTTATGGATCCAACCCAACCATTAGGGATCCATTTTATCCATATCATGAAAATATTATATTAACCCCAGGCTCTCTTGGTTTTAGCCAAATCCCACCTGTAGGGCTTGTGGAATTTGGATTCTTCAAAAAAGTTTCCAATTATCCAATCATATCATGAAATGCAATTGCTAGATTCTTTTAATGAAATAAAATAGACAATAATTAACACAATCATCAAAAAGAAGGAAAAATACAAGTAAACAAACAATCTTAAACACTTTATGTCAATGTCCACAAATGCAAAGAGGAAAGATTGATGAGGAGCTTTGTTATGGCTTCTTGGGGAAGACACATTTGTTGATGAGAAAACAATTAGGTGAAAAAAAAAAAACACATTGGGCCACCACTTCTCAAACCTTTCCCAAAAATTCCAATCAGGTAAAAAGTAACAAGCAACAACCAAATCATGCAACATATATGTCCATATAGATACAGCCAAAATCACACAAAAAGCTCCCTCTGCAATTGCAGTGCAGGCAAGGTATGGAGCATTCTCATCCTATGAAGAACACTAAATGGATGTGTAAAACAAGAGCATTACTTGCAATCAATTAGCTAACAAGTAGCAACAATAGCTAGTTTACACTGATAGTTCACAAAAATAAATCTGTACAATTACCATAGAGTCCCCATGAAGCACAGATTATTTCCATTTCTACCCTACCTGGAAGAGACTGGGTTCAAAGCTCTGGCAAACCCATTCATGGCTCCATAACCTTTTGAGCTGAACCCTAAGCACCCAAGCAAGCCTTGTCTGTAAGGCAAATAGGTCTTCTTCCTCAGCTCCTCGGCCTGCGCTCTGTTCGCTGTGTAATGCAACTCGTGCGCCGACAGCGGCACCCGCCGCTTCCTCAACCCGTTCGCCGGTTTCTTGCCGGATCCCTTGGCCTTCTGTGATGCTTCCGGGGGCGGTGGAGTCTGGTTTGCCGGTTTCTTCTCTTTCCCGGCCGGCGAGAACGATATCGTTGACCAGAACTTGTTGTTGCTCCTCCCTTCGCTCTTGCTTCGGAGAAAGTCTTTCAGGAACACCCACCGCTTGGAGCTCCGGCCGGCGGAGGACGAACGGGAGGTGGAGGCGGAGACGGAGGGAGTGCCGGTGGCCTCTTCGGCCTGGTTGTTGTTGCACTCGTCTTCGTCTTCTTCGTTTTTGGAGGACCCGTCGCCATTGGTGTTCTTGCTCGTGTCTTCGTCTTCGATCCAGAGAAACGGCGCGTTTCGCAGCGGCGACATGGATCTGGCTCTCCGGTGGACAGATCTGTCGCGAAGCCTCGAATCTCTTCCTCTGCCAGATCCGCACTCGTCGTCGTCGTCTTCAACTTCCAGATCCAGCAGCGGAGCGAGCACCTGAGGCCTCTCGAGGTGAGAGGAGAGCTTCATTGGCCGGATCTGGCCGTTGAGGAACAACTCGTCGGCGGAGCTCATGGAGCCGGTGGAACCCGAGCCGGTGGACCCGAACCTAGCTGAGAAATCGAACTCGAAGGAGCCGGACTTGGAGAGGGAAGAGTCGGAGTTGGAAATGGAGAGCACAGAGAAGTGCATGGGGCTCGCCGGAGCGCTGTAGAAGAATCCTCCGCCGAAGCCGCTACGGCCGGGGCTGGAAGGAGCGCTGACGTAGGGAGTGGAGCAGGTACTGTCGATGTCGTCGTGAGCGACATTGTTGGAGTGAGGGAGTAGATTTTCGGCATTAGTGATCGTGTCGCTGTTGGGAGCTTGAAGCTCCATTTTTGAAGCTCTGGGGAAGAATCTGAGACTGAGAATGGCGAGTGTGGTGGTGAAGAAGAAGAAGAAGAACAAGTTCTGTTCTGCACGATCAGTTTGGTGCATAAAAATAGATTTTTGGGGTTGGAGAAACCATATTGCCCTTCTTTGTACTGTTTTATACCGAAAATGCCACTGTACTTGTTTGTTTTTTTTTTTTTTTTTTTTTGTAAAATTCCTCCAGACCCCCTGGCTTTTTTTTTTTTTTTGGTTTTTCTCCTT
>JAYMTK010001758.1:0-15505 GCA_036897405.1 Pelargonium myrrhifolium | reverse complement strand
TTATTCTGGGAAAGTCAAGGGGGTGTGGCTATAATTAACCCTTCTTGTTTTGAATTAAATATGTACCTTTTCACTTGAATTGTAATTTTTATCCCATTGCATTTGACTATCCAACTGCTAGTTGAACCGGAACTAGTAGGTGAAAAATAAGAGATTCAGAAACTTTGGTGAAGCAGAAAATGAAATAAATGTAGTACAAGTTTCCAGTACACTTGTACAGTACAGATTCCATTTAATTTACTGAATCAAGTTATTCATTCTGGCAAGACTCATCTCAAGTACTCCTCAGCTGAGCAATTGAACAATGGTAGTACAAAGGATATTAAAAATGTATGTACTGCTTAAGCAATTGCAAGCTAATCTTTTTGATAGATCATATGTATATAAATGTGGTGAGATGAGATGAGATGTTGAGGAACTAATAAAATCAAATGCGATTTAAGGTCTGGTTTTCCAATTGAAGAAACATGATTGAGTGCAGCGTTGATGAAATTAATTTTCCATATGTTTTGAATCTGTCTGGAATGATTTCACCAGCTCTGCTCTCAATTATGTTTCTAATGCTTTTGGGCATATGTGCATGAGCTCAAACACTATAATTAAACACAACAGGTTCTTAATTTTGTCATCATTTTCTTCATTCTTGTGTAATAGTATATGCGTTCTTCATTAGCAATGGTTATTGTTTATAATTAGTAGAAGTTGGGTTCAGGTTTCATAGTAAATGGGGTGTCTCTGGATTTTACAACTTCATTCACAATTTGCAGATACTGCAATAGATGTTGAAGATCATCAATTCTTATTTGCTCTCCCTTGGAAAGTTTACTGCTTTTTTTCTTCTTCTCTGCAATTCAAGAACATACTTAGATTTGAGTGAATCCATTTTCTCATATTTGCAACATCTATTGTTGACTTAATTGCTACTTCTTTCTCAAGTACTGTTCAGTCCTCTGTTTATATACAGTTATGAATCAAAGCAGAAAATAGAATGTTCCCAAGACTGTTTATGTTTATAAATTTGATTATACACATAAACCAGACAAGAAATCTGATTGTAGCAAGAAACAAATATTACGAGAATTGCATTAACCCAATAACCCTCCCTTTTCTTTGGCAGCACCTACCTTTAAAATCAAGAAACAAATCCCAAACTTTCCATGAAAATGAAATTTGGAAAACGAAACAAATGAAGCATCAAATTCGAATACCATGCATTTAAAATCAATCAGACTGGCAGGAAAGGAAATGAATGTTGCAGCACATGTTTGATAGATGCTTTTTTTTTTTGGTACTGCATGTGTAGTGTATGGGCACCACAGAAACTCAATATTTACATACTAATAAATGTATTGCAATCGACACAAAATGGAATACAATTAAGCAGTTGATATATGAATATCTTTGTAAATATGGGAAATATACAATCCTTAAATGACAGTTCCAAACTCCTCACAACCAGGATTACACAGTACAGCCCATAAAAGAAAGGTCCAAAATAAATAAAAAACAATTGATATTTACAAGTTTGTAAGTGTTCAATTTTCACATAATCAAACACATGCCACTTGCTGCGTTGTTATATTCTTTTAGCACAATTCATCAGATTAATCAAACCATTGGAAATACTGTATTATAGATACGTGGACCAACCTGAAATCAAATCATAATTAATTTAGACAATACTCTATACATATACTTTGCACCAAACAGACATTGTATCTTTCTCTTTACGAGTTAAACCACAGTCACAGTCTAGTCACCACCACCAAACCAGCTCACAACACAAATAGGCTTTTTCTTTGTGCAAAATTGGAAAACATGATCACAGACATTACATTACAATACAATACAAAACCAATATTGATGATATGCATAACCAAATTAAGAAGTTTTGGAAATCAAGGTCAATAACCAATACTAATATTAATGATGATATGCAGTAACAACAACGTTAAAAGTAACAAACACTTGTTGATATTTTCTTTGGTTTCAGTTTCGGTCATGCTCTCTACTCTACTACTCGTGAGCTGTGACTACAATCCAATACTTGAAGAGACCATATTGGACTCTCTGTTTATCCTTTATTACCGAATTTGCCACCTCTTTTTCACTCCCACTGCCACTCTCCTCTTCTCTTCTCTTCTCTTCTCTTCTCTTCCCCCAATGAATTCAACCAATAAATAAATGTTCTCTTTTTCTTTTCGTCTCCTTAAACCCTTCCTTCTCTTCTCCTCTCCGTTCTGCACCTTCTTCTCCAATTGATTTTCAACAAAGCCTGACTTTTTCTTCTCCGGAAACCCTCGATGGAGGAGGAAGAGCCCTTGCCGGATCATCTGCGCTGCAAGCGGAACGACGGCCGCCAATGGCGCTGCTCGCGCCGTGTCATGGACAACTTGAAGCTCTGCGAACTGCACCACATCCAGGGCCGCCACCGCCAGTACAAGCAGAAGGTCCCCGACAGTCTCAAGCTCAAGAAGATGAAGAAGCGTAACAAGTTGCTCAACAAGGACTCCTCCAAGCTACACAATCTCGAAATTAGGGCTCGGAAGATTGACAAATCGCCCAAGTCTGTACTTTCTTCCCGGAGCAGCCGCTTGATTGCCGTCTCCGAGGCCGTCGACGAGGCGCTCAGGAAGATGAAGCTGAAGAAAGGCGATTTGCGGCTAGAGTTGATAAGGATGGTGTTGATGCGGGAAGTGGAGAAGAGGAAGAAGAGAAGCGAATTGGAGGAGTTGTGTGAGGGTGACTTGACTAGGAACCTGCCCAATGGCTTCATGGAAATCTCTCCTGCAGCGTCCCCGCAGGATTTGGACAATGCAGCTTCTTCCTGTGGTGTTAAAATCGGTGCAGATACGGGTGCTATTACTCGAAGGTGTTTCCGGTCTAAGAACATCGAGCCACTACCTATTGGCACACTGCAGGTGATGCACTGAGTCTTTTCTTTACATTCAACCTTTCAATTGGGTAACTAAACTGTGATGACTATATTGTGTTGTGTTATGTTCTTCAGGTAGTACCTACGTTAATACAAAAATCCTTTGATCTTGATTGGTTGGTTGTTCAATTTAGGTTGTCCCCAATGGTAGAAATAAGGTGGGAATGAGGAAGGGCCGGAGGAAGAAGTGCCATTGGTGTCAGAGAAGCGTACGGGATTTGATTAAGTGTCAAAGATGTCAGAAAGAGTCTTTTTGCAAAGATTGTATCAAAGAAAGGTGTGTTCAATCTTTTTTTGAAATTAGTTTGTTTAAATTACTACAAAAGTATTGTTGGAATTCAAATTTTGTGATCACAAAGATAGGATTTGGAGTGGACAAACATGGGATTAAGAAGAAGAAAAAAAAACTTAATTCCCATATATAATACAGTTCCCAGTCCATATTTCAAAAGAAATCAATCTATTAGGAGCTGTAGGAAGGTTGATGCAGTTTAATAGGAAATGGGATAATTGGAGTGCATGAGATAGAGAATTTCTAGATGCTATAATAACACATTCTTGTGTTTCCTTATTGGGTTATGTTTGACTCATTTACTCTCTCAAAATTGGAATGTTTTATCCTTTTATGTTGTAAGGAAGAAGTAGAATGCACAGAAATTACCAACATTACTATATTATATTTGAATAGAAGTAAATTCATTAGAGTTGTACTTATCTCAAGTTCATACCTGGAGCTACTATCATCAGTGACAATGGATAAACACCTTTCCTTTTTCTTTTCCCCCTATTTTAGGTAGTGGAAAACAGCCTCCCTACAAAATCAGGGTAAGGTTGCTACCTAAACGACCCTCCCAAACCCCCACAATTGTTGGGAGCAGCCTCATTCACTTGGTTGCCTTTTTTTTAGTGTGTTGCGGGAATCTTGTTTAAATTATGAAAATTCAGACTTTTATTTACTATTATTATTTAAATAACCATTCTAGGGTAGCATGATTGGGCTTTTGTCAACTCAAGTACTCAATTGACAGCTCCAGATTGGTTCTTGATTTGTCTGGTATTATAGAGGTTAACTTTGAATTACTTTTGAATGAATTAGATATTATGATACATGGGAAGAAGTTGAGACGGCATGTCCAGTTTGTACCGGAACTTGTAGCTGTAAAGCCTGCTTAGCAAATCAATCTAGAG
Source organism: Pelargonium myrrhifolium (assembly GCA_036897405.1). Classification (NCBI taxonomy): domain Eukaryota; kingdom Viridiplantae; phylum Streptophyta; class Magnoliopsida; order Geraniales; family Geraniaceae; genus Pelargonium; species Pelargonium myrrhifolium. Next base: position 11,382 of record JAYMTK010001758.1, on the reverse strand, counting down.
ACATTGAATGTAAGGTCTGATATCTGATTTAACTGAAGCCATGACTTGAGCTTGCTTAGGCCCTCATGTGAATGGCTGCTTTAATTTACACCAAAACTTGTTTCAGGATTCCTTAGAGGACAAAAATGAAGTTCACAAAATCTTACGATTACATTATATGATATGTATGCTCCTTCCTGTGCTGAAACAAATAAACCAAGACCACTGCATCGAGCTAGAAGTTGAGGCGAATAGACAAGGTACATGTGATCATTTTTACTCATATTTCAATCGTTGGGTCTGCTTATTGATGTTGAGTTTGGCATACATACTAAAATTCATAGGAAGAGACACGAGTTGTGTACAACCTCTTTTCCATTACTTATAGGACTGCCACAACTGTCTGTAATTTGTATCACAAGTTTCTATGCAACTCTCCATTTATCTTATGCACATTAAAGATGCTGTTGGTAGTCTAATGTCAGGTCTCCGAAACAAGAAAATGTATATTAAAGTCTTTCCGTGTGCAACAGGGAAAGAAGCCTCTAAACTTCAGATCTCGCAGACTGACTTTGGCTGTGACAAACAGCACAACTGGTATGTCCTGTTCTGCTTTTAAGGTTTTAGAGGGCTATTAAAACTATAATTTAATGTTCTTGCTGTCTCTATGTTGCACGACGTGACACTGCTGGAACAGCAACAACTGCAGAACATCAATTGTGGATCTCCATAGAAGCTGCCCAAATTGTTCTTATAACCTATGTCTAAGCTGTATTAAGAGTTTTTGTCGAGGGAGCTTACCTGGAGGTATCAGAGTGCATACATCCAAGTTCCTTAATGAAAGAAAAGCTTGTATATGTAGGGACAAGCAACTTTCAGAGGATAAGCTGATAAGGACTTCTAAGCAATGTTTTGGTGATACATGTTTTGTTTCTTCTGCATCATTACCTAATTGGAATGCTTCTGATGGTAATGGTGGTGTATATTGTCCGCCCATAGAGTTTGGTGGTTGTGGTGATAGCCTCCTTGAATTAAAATGTGTTTTCCCCTCAAGTTGGACCAAAGAGCTGGCAATAAGTGCAGAAGAAATAGTTTGCAGCTATGAGGTTCCAGAAACTTCAGATTTGTCTTCATGCTGCTCGTTCTGCGCAGAGATGGGTAACCAAGATGATGGAATTGAGCAGATGCAAGAAGCAGCTACAAGAGAAAATTCAAATGATAACTTTGTATTTTACCCCACCATTATAGACATTCATGGTGATAACCTCGAACACTTCCAGAAACACTGGGGTAAAGGCCATCCTGTGATAGTTCGTAATGTGCTTCGCAATTCACCGGAATTAAGCTGGGATCCAATAGTCATGTTCTGCTTATATCTTGAGAGTAGCAGTGCCAGATCTGAAAATGATAGTGAAGTTGTTAAAGCTAGCAATTGCTTGGATTGGTGTGAGGTCAGTTTTTTTAATTATCTTGTTCATGTTCACATGTAGTGCACCTTTTATATTTTGTTCTGAAATTTTTGTTACAATCATATCAACCTTGTTTTGGAAGAATAGAAATACTTGAACTTGATTTAACATTGGAACCTAACTATGAGCTCAAGAATTTATCACTCATTACCATCAGTGCATTGCAAGAGTATTCTATGCTAATGTTAGTGTACTAGTACTAGTAGGGTGCTGAATCGAAAGCCTTCTCCATAAATCTGATTTTGGCTGTTTGGCTGGTAGGTTAAGTTGCTTGAATTTGTGATACGTAAATCTTGTTATGTCCTAGTGGGTGGTGAAGTAGTATGGATGGTGATGGTTTTTGGCCTTGAAATTTTTTTACAGGACACTATGTTTTCATGCTAAAACTTTTTTTCTTTTTTCAGAGTTTAGCTACTATGTAGATTCTACAGAACAATCTTTTGACTAAATGAAGCTTCCAATTATATATACTCAGTCAATCCTTGTTGGAACTCAAAAGTTCATGTTTTTTATTTCTTTGTATATGATCATAATTTGTTGGTTCTCCATTGATCAATTAGATACAGTAGAGGTTATGTATATCATCTCTCTCCTTTTTGAAGCAACTTTATTTCATTATTTCTCTCTTTGACCTGAGCTCTTGTCAATCTGACCCATGAACCGATTCCTTGTTTAATAGTTGATCTGCATCTTCTTTCATCCCATGTAATTTTTCTGCTTTAACTTTTATATGAAATGACAGGTAGAAATTGGTACAAGGCAATTATTTATGGGGTCTCTAAGGGAGAGAATGCATACAAATATGTGGTGTGAGATGCTAAAAGTGAAGAATTGGCTTTCTTCCCATTTATTCCAAGAATACTTTCCAGCTCATTATACTGAAATCATCCATGCTTTACCACTTCAAGAATACATGAATCCCAAGTCTGGTCTTCTAAATCTTGTGGCAAAGTTACCAGAGGAAATTCCAAAGCCAGACCTGGGTCCATGTGTTTATATCTCATTTGGTTGTCCCGAGGAAGTTGTGCAGGCTGATTTTGTGACGAAACTGTGTTATAATACTTATGACGTGGTATGTGTTAAAGTTAATCTCTATTGCTTTGGGTTTATACAGTTTGTTTTCAGTTGTTGCCATCACGTCACTACTACTACTTTTTCTTATAGCAGTTAATTAGATGTATTCGATTGCTTATTATTTGAGAACTCGCCTCCTGGTAGTTATTATCTGAGGCTATTATGCTTCTTCATCATGAAATTGGGCATAGCCTAATTCATGAATGCTACTTGCGATGCTTTGAGGGATACCATTCAAGATGTTTTGTTTCCATGACACGCGCTGTCATTTTCCTTGCTAATGTTGCATCTTGCTGTCAGCTTTTTCACAAACAACATAGATTGAATGATTTTGGTCATGTAATTTTTTGGGGGGTTTTGTTGTCTCAGGTCAATATTTTGGCGCATACTACAGATGCCCCTATTTCTAGACAACAGCTGACTAAAATACGAAAGCTAATGAAACAACACAGGGCTCGAGGTCAAAGGCAGCCCACCAGAACTACCACTGATCAGAAAACAAAAAATAAGGTAAATGGAAAATCATCATCCCATGATGAACAACACATGGAAGATGCGGGACTGCAAAATATGACTCGAGAAGAAATGCAATCAAGGAGTAGACATCCTAGAGTTTTTGGGTCCCCTGGTGCCACATATGAAGCATGTACTTCAAGTCCAGATGATAGAAATACTCCCTATGTTGCAGATCAAGATTCGGATACTGAATCTGATTCTGAAGCCTCAGTACTTGGCTGCAGGACTGTTCAAATATCAGACACATCCAAGGATCAGGAGTGTACTGGAGATCAAGTAGGAAGCTCCAATTCTTGTAGCAAGTCATGTGGTGCCCAATGGGATGTCTTTCGCAGACAGGATGTTCCACAACTCATTGAATACCTCAGAAGACACTCTGATGAGTTTACCAACAAAAATGGTTCTAGGAAGCATGTAAGTCCAGCCAGCCAAAGATTTTAAATTCTGTTTAGTGGTCAGAGTTTATGCTTGCTTACTTATAAATGTGTTGCAGGTAGTTCATCCTATTTTTGATGAGAGTTTTTTTCTCGATAGAACTCACAAATTAAGGCTTAAGGAGGAGTTTAGTAAGTGTTATTTACACGCGTTTTTAAATTTGTACTATTGAGAATGACATAGTTGATACTAACCTGTCTGTCACAATTCTCAGAAATTGAACCATGGACGTTTGAGCAACATGTGGGAGAAGCTGTCATTATTCCTGCTGGATGTCCGTACCAAAGAAGGAACCTTAAGGTGAATTTTTGTGACAATAAAGAAATTTAGTGTTTCATAATCATAAGTTTTAGAGAGTTCGCGAATCTCATTTTTTTTTTTTTTTTAAATTTGTCAATTTTTACAAAATTTTTAAGTTGGTAGCAACTTTTTAACTGAGCATCAATTCCCAAAATTCATTGCATATATTTACTCAATTGTGAATTTATTAACCATTATGGTACGTAAAGTTCCAAATCATTATTAGACGTGTCCCGATGGTTTTATCCTCTGCTTTGAGTGCATCTTCTTGATGTCTTCCCTGAATTAGTTGTAGGAAATTCATCTACAGTAAACCCAATCATAATTTGTACTTCTGATTTTTTTGGGTTTGCAGTCTTGCGTAAATGTGGTATTGGACTTCGTCTCACCAGAAAGTGTTACTGAGTGTATTGAGTTGATTGGCGAACTTAGTCTGCTTCCAGAAAGCCATAAAGCCAGAATAGATAAACTAGAGGTAAGTTAATAGGAATCTTGACATTTAAGTTCATAACTTATCAATGATTGAAAGGAAAATCACTCATCTCTTGTTGCGAAGCAGGTGAAGAAAATGGTCCTCTACAGTATTGGTGCAGCAATCAAAGAAATCCATGAGATTACTTGTATGAGGTAAGTTATTTTGAAATATTGTATTTCTTCAGCTTCTGATGACTATCCCAAGTAAAAGTTACTGTATGATTTGGATTGCTCTAGCAGTAATTAAAAATTTACTATAATGTAAAATATTAACATATGCATAAAGTTACAAGTACTGAGTAATGAATCACATTGTTTATTGAAAAGAACCATAAGGATAGGCTGAGTCATGGTCACCTGATTTAGAGTTGAGTGAGAAGTGTATGGTTGCAGTGAGAGACAACATTCTTGATCAAGTTGGTATTTTTGGATAGAATAGAACGAAATAAGGCACCAATAACAGTTGGTTATAGATGAGTAGAAAGGGAAGGGATTATTTACTGTGTTTAATTTAGTTAAGTGCCCCTTATTCCGATATTGGTTAGGAGGGATGGGTAATATAGGTTTTTTAAAAACAATTTTGATCTCTTCCCCAACGCTAGGATTGGAGAGCATATTGCACCCCTTCAAGTCTCTTCTAAACTCATCCCCCAACCCTAAACTGTCTTCCCTAGATATACAACATTCTTTCATGTTTTAAGTATTCCTAATAATAAAGTTCATTACAGGCCAAGTGCTTTCTTTTCTACTCCTTGAGGCCGCGTCAACTCATGCATCTGTACTTCTTGCTTTTGTTGTTGTATTTTTGTAATGGAACTCTGACAAAGAATATATAACGTGCAACTGTAGCAATAAGCGTGTGTAGAGTAGACCACTCATGTTGATGTTGAAGAACAAATGCCGAGACAAAGAAGCTGAAGATGTAGGGAGGGATTGATTGGCAGGTCGCAAGGAAATCTCAATTATTCAGCGATGAGGTGTACATCTATCATCTGCAAATGTAACATTTAATGGGTGCATGATAAACTCAGAGCACTATTTTTTTTGGTTAATTTATGTGTTCATTAAATACATCAGTGTCTTGTAAATATATGCTTGGAATTTGGCAAGTGTAACAGTGGATGATGGAATAAAAATGATATGAAGTGGGTTGTTCAATGGGCTTAGTACAAATATTTGGTCCCATATACTCGCTTTTATATTGGTTACTCTGTTATTTATTTGAGCTCCCTGTTTGGGCTATACTTTTTTACAGGCAAAACCAAAATCCGAAAAGAGTCTCGAACCTAGGGCTAGGAGAACCAAACGCCTTAAATCACATACATACTCTGCAGACTCGTGAGGTAAGCAGCGTCGGGACCTTAGCCCAAGAAGAGTCCAAATATGCATTTTCTAAGAAATTAAATCATCAAGGTTAGTTTATTGAATCTATTGTATTAACCGACCCAAGCAACTCATCTTTGCTGGTTCAGGCGTTTTTTATTTCTTTTGAAGTCTCAGTTTCGAGTACGTTTTGTTCTTTGTTTGGATGGATTTTGCGTGCCACACCTTGAAGCTTGCTAGTCTTACGATACTGCCTGAAAACATTGAATAAGATTGGGGTAAGACAACAAAAATATTTGAAAAAACGAAGGTGGTGAAAATGATAGCATTTATGCTTTAAATCACATATTTTCAATGGATTTATTAGCTGTATTACATTGGCATCAGAGACCAGTCTTGCAACCAGTCTTTTTCCGAATAATTACGTAAAGACTTTATACATTTTTTGAATTAATGTTCCTATTGATTTGCGTAACATCAATTGACATGTGTTACCTTGGTTGCTATTACAAATCCTAAGTATAGTACGTCTTTTGACTAAAATTGTCACATGTGTGCGTCACAACACACATGTCCATGTCCTCATCAAAAACCATACTTAATTAGAGCTGTCAAAATGCACTTCCGGACAAAGAATAAGGTGGTGAACTAGCTAGAAAATTAAAAGAAGAAGATGGATATAATTACCCTTGTAAATTAATAAGCACCTAATTGGGTTTAGATTGTTTTCTATTGATCGATAAACAATAATGAGAAGGTGAACCAAAGTCGTTCTTGTTTGTGTCTTTGATTTATAAGACAATCAAGTGATGTCCCATTGAGTAAATTGCACATCATTTCTTGATCACTTTCAATAATTTTCAAAAGTTTTCTAGAAGATGTATATGTATTGTATTTGTGGGGTCATCATTTATATCTAGACCCAAAATGCATCAACTTGTTTGGATAAAACCCTTAAAACAAATTAATGTGTTTACACTGTGAATTGATATTGCTATGGGGACTTATCATAGCACTTCAATACTAGTGAATTACGATATTTGACATTTCAAAATATATATATATATATATATATATACACACTATGATTACGACCCAAAATGAGGGCATGTTGCGGGTTTCGAACCAAATTTTCGGTTTGGGTTCATGTGAATTTGTTAGTGATTGGAATCATTTTGTGTGTACTGAACAAAAAATTACAAATTGAATTCAGATACTGATTTTTAGTGAAAGAAACCAAGTCCATCTATGGGTGAATAATATTAACTTAGTATATAGGGTAGATTAGTTAATAATACTCAAGTCTTAATGAAACAAACAATTTATATTAATGTTTCGTAGAGTCCATACTTGTTCACACGTTGACATAGCTTGTTAGTCCAATTTAAATAATTGAAGGAACTCAATCCCATGCACTAAAATTAATTAGCCTATACTAATAGAGCTAAAACGTGTCCAATGGGTAAATATAATTGTAGTCCAAAAATCAAAGGCAGCGCACACATATATGTTGCTTGTATAAGCGGAACAAAAAATATGAGGACACCACAGCCCAAAACTACACCTTTTCGTGACCAAATGGAAATCAATTTCAATCATGATTCCTGAGAAAAACTAAAGTATTAGTCAAAAAGTATGTATATTTCCAAGGTTATGCAATTATTTAATGTACATTTTTTTCTCAGAAAGAAGTATTGTCTGTCTCCTTATAGCAATATATAGGAAGAAAATAAAAGCAGATCGTCGAAGAATCAAAGTAAGCAGTGGGGAATATCGAATCATGAACGACATGAAATGCAAAAAAAGGAGAGAGACAAAGAGGCACTTTAGATAAAGATGGAGTTTACTTCAAAACCATTGAAAAGAAGGAAGATTTTCTTTGGGCGGTGGAGAGAGAAAGTGAAATGAAGAGAATAAGGATATGATATATGATATATATGGAGTATATGAATTGAAGTTAAATGGTAGTATGTATTTATTTGTTTGTGTGGTCGGCTGATGGTCAAACACTCCCAGCCAACCGTATCCTTTATACCACTAAAATGTCTATGTTTCGTGACACCTCAACTCAACCTCTCTTAATCTCAGCTTCATGTATACATCTAAGGCACCAGCACCTACTTACTCATATATCTATATCTATCTATCTCCTTATTTACGTCTAAATGACGTATGGCTTACTCTATGTCCCAATAAGCGGTATACCACTACAATTACTTAACTCCATGTTCTCATGTTCACACACATATCACATATGTATATATACGCCCAAATATATCTATATGTGAAAGATGTGTTGTATATGTTAATACTCATATGACACGTAGTACAATTGTTTTAGCGTGTCATGTTTGTGTTGATTTTATCTAAACGAAAAAAGTGTGGTATTTGGATACATTTGATAATGAGTATGTATAGATTATGGGTGAGACAGAAGATATGAAATGGAAAACATTACATAGGAGAGATATAGATAAATAAGCAGTTACTTTCTTAACGTTGGCATACTATTCTAATATTAGTTGCGCTATCATGTTGCGTGTCCTTGACTCAGATCAAAGTAGCAAAAGTGAATTTGTCATCATTTTGTCGTTGTGTTAAGGTAATTGAACTAGATTTGATCAAAATTTAGTGAGTCTCACAATGCCTTAAGCCTCTAGTTTTGAAGGACATAGCTTGAGGTTGTGATCCTTACTCTTGTGAGCTTCTAGAGAATGCACATGATAGCACATCATAAGCAGGAGACCTAAGTGTGTGCGCCTGAGAATTCTCTTTGTACGTGAGTATAAGTATTTTTTTTGGAGGATTCAAACTGCACATCAGTAATGATAGTTGTTGGAAGATAAAGTACAAAGAGAAGTACTCAATTAATGTATAGGGATATATAACTGCGAATACCTCCCTCAAAGTTTAAGTGCTTTACACATAAACACCCTAATAAATTTCCGTTAGCAGATACCTACCCAATGTTGTAAAAAACTAATTTCTGTTAACTTTTTTGTTAAATCTAATAGAAAAACACACTCTCCTCACATGTCTTGCACATGACTTATTAATTTTTTAAAATACCCATTTTACCCTTATTCTTCATGTCATTTATAAGTTAACACTTGAAGATTCCGGTGCCAGAATCTTCAAGTTTTCACCGAAAATTTAAATATTTGCCGGAATTTAAAATTTTTGCCCGGAAACATCATATATTTTCCGGAATTTGGAAATTTTGCCCAAACACATCAACAATCAAACAAACAAATTCACAGACACCAATTTCATTATGATCTAACCATTTGTTTGATTAGATTAACGCAAACACCTACAAATATTACATATACAAACACCAATTTCCAATCCATATGTTCATACTCATTTAGATACACCAAAATTCTCAAACCCAAAACTAAATCTCAAAATAAAAAACCCATAACAACCCAAAAAAAAGAAAGAGATATGTGCCGCCGGAGACGACACCGTTGAGCACTGCTGCGAAGAAAAAACCTCCGTCAGAGGCGGCAGCGTGGAGCTATAGTAGTGGGTCTGACCAGATTTGGCCGGTCGAGCTCCACCGAGGCGGAGCATCGCCGCGAAGAAAAAACCCTTTGCCGGAGGCGACGACGACGGTGTGGAGCTATGGTCGTGGGTCTAACCAGATTTGGCCAGTCGTTAATGGAGAGAACGACCGGCCAGATATGACCCTCCAATGGTTTCGTGCTCTACCGGCGGCCGCGACGGAGGCAGCGTCGGAGACTGGATCGACGGACGAGGCGGCTGCGGCCGAAAGGAAATTGGTGGTTGTGCTTGTGGTGAGGTTGGATGGAGTTTGGATGGAGATTGTGGGAGATGAGATAGAGAGAGTAGGTTAGATAGATTAGGGTTTTTTTTATTATAAATTCTTTCAATTTTTTTAATTTCTGAAAATAATAAATAATTAAAAATATAATGGTATTTTAATAATTTTGCAACAAACTTAAAAATTTAACGAAAAATTCGGTTTTGCGCAACATTGGGTGGGCATCTGCTAACGAGTATTCATTAATGGGTTTATGTGCAAAACGTTTAAAATTTGAATGGGTATATGCAATTATCCTTAATGTATATAATGAGATCTACTCATTTTATCGTGAAGAGGTGTTAATATATACTTACAAACCAATATGGCGATGTGGCGGCGCATAATTGGTTAGTGAGTAAGTGGGTTTCGCTCCATGCCCATTATGAGCTTGAGTTCTAACTTTTCAAACACGTTTTTCGCGAGAGTCGGGTAAGATTTGGGACATCCATATGCCTTCCGAGCATTATGGATCGTCATGGAACTTCTAGAAGCACCTATCCGATCCGAATAGCAATCCTAGTGACTTTTAAGGCATTTATGGTCCTGGAGGCACTTTCTAGCATTGGGCGTGTGACCTTGGTAGCATCCTAGTGACTTTTACGTCTTGGGATATAATATTTATTTAGGTCTAGAGGTGAGATGTCTTGTTGAGCACCCCATGAGTTTGAGTGTCTCTTTTGGTAACCAGGAATCATGAAGTTGTTGAGAAGAAAATGATTATCTTGTAGGCAGAGCACGTCATTTTGTACATTCGAAGCTCCTATCAGGAAGGAGGCTTTTGTTTGGCACCTTCGGGAGGTTGAGTGTCGCATGAGAGGCTGAGGGGCAAAAAAGACTCCCCTGGAGAGTAAAGATCCTTCTTAGAACTTGTTCAAATCTTGTAACTCAATGGTACTAGCTTAGTATTGGGCTTGTCCAAGACTTTGGGCACAACCCGAGAGGCGCCACAAACCAAGAAATTAAGCTGATTGCAAGTAGACCATGATTATAAGTATTTTGTGTGCCTATTGAAGTTGATTAAGTTAAAACATCAATGAATTTGTGACACTTCATCAAAAATTTGAATTTAACTAGTCATTCCACTTTTACAAATACATTAGTGTGTATATAAGTGGAATTTTAAAGGATGTCATAATTTTATTTATTTGAATTAACCTAAAAGAAAATCTCGACTCACCGTGAGATAGAGATGGTGAAGTATATAGAGATTTTATTGATATTTATTATGCAATGTGTATATGTGTAGTGTGGTGGGTATTGCTTAGTAATAGTTTGTTTCTCACGTAGAGTTGACTATATGTATAATTCTAGACGTATTTGAATTGCATTGTAGCAAGATCTTACCTAAACAGTTTACTTCATTTTCTCAATACTTCAGATCATTTTTCAATATTTAGTAGAAAATCACATCTTGGGTAACAACGTAAAATAAGTATAAAAATCGGAACCAAAGTTATTTATTAATAATAAATATAGGAACTCTCATTGACTTTATACATATGAGCTACCATAGTACTTTTCTAACAATTACAGTTGCTCTGCTTACCAACCTTTAACTTCGCACAATGCAAGAGTCAGAAAACAAATGTCAATTCAAAGACTTAACATAGATAACTGCTTCATACATTGTTTCCATATGTATGCATCAACTAAAAGTATTGTTTATTATTTTCTTTTTAAGCAAAAAATAAAAATGCATACTCTACTTTATCACTCGTACTCATCCAAATAATTTTTAAAAATTGGACCGTTTAATTCAGAATTTTCATAAAGAATACGTAATCTCATTCTCTGAACTAATTTTTATTTGACTCTATTTTTTACACTTCTCCATATATTAATTTACTCTAGAATTTTGAAATTATCTAATTTGCTTAAATTTTTGCCTTGAATCTACATATATATGTGTGTTAAACTTGGTGAGAAGGCATTAGGTGTTGCCATCTCATCAAGTTTAACAATTTGGAGCATTCTCCTTAGTTC
>JAYMTK010001757.1:0-15508 GCA_036897405.1 Pelargonium myrrhifolium | reverse complement strand
CGGAGGGAGTATATAATAAATCAACTGTCAAAGTAAGAATAGAATATTTTAGTGTTTTCCAGAACATTAGTTAACTCACGTACAATTGGCTATTATTCAGTCTCTGTCTTAGGCATTCTGGTTCTTTGGATTCTGAGATCCCATTTTCACTCTACTATCCTGTTGGATGCACTTGCTTTTGCTGTGTTAATTTTATAATATGCACTTGTTTCGATAACTATTTGCATGGCTTTATTTGACTTTATTATGTCGGAATTTAGGTAATTCAAAGAAAATTAGTTGATGTGGTCACACCATCAACTACAACTGATGGTAACATTGGGCCTGATGCTGTCCATCTTCTTTCAATAAAAGAGGTATGTAATTTTACAAGTCCAATACCTTTCTGATTTTGATTATTACCTTTTTTCATGGAGATTACTCTGATTCATAACACCTTCCATGCATTTATGTATCTATGCGATATTCTTTGCTTTTATCTACTTCCTCTATTTTTATTTTTTTTATTTTCTTACTTGGGTGTCTGGTCTTGTGTATTGCATGCTCTTCAAATATTTTGTAACTGCATGCTTATGCTTAAGGTCTGATTTAGGCAGATCATTTTTTTTTGGGTATTACTGTGGAGGAGTGTAACTCAATATTCTTCTATATAAAGTTTATCAGCTACCAATCTTGGTGCTTAAACTCCTAGCAAAAAGCTCCAAAACTAGGTTAGATACTCCAAGTTGAAGAATGCAGCCAATTCACTTCTCTGGCTTTGTAGCATGGTCCCATACACTCTACAATAAGTTTGCCATGTCTAAACATTAATAATACATGTATGTATATATTTTTATAAAGTTTGCCTTTCATTGTCCGCAGGGTGTCTATGGGCTTGACAATGGTTCAACTGTATTTGGATTTGCTTTTGTTGATTGTGCTGCGTCAAAATTTTGGGTTGGTTCAGTATGTGATGATGCTTCTTGTGCAGCTTTAGGTGCTCTGTTGATGCAAGTATGCTCTCCTGTCTCATCTTTCTGACTAATAGTTGTATATATTTAGTCTATCTATCTTGCATTATTAAATTCTGTTTACACTGCTATGATTTGATATTAGGTATCCCCTAAAGAAGTTATATATGAAAGTAGAGGTGAGTTCCTTGATTGTTTCTATTTTGTTATTGTTTGAACAAAGTTTATTAGAAGTTAAAATGAATACTTTTTTCTAAGTTTGAATTTTGAAACTCAATTATTTCAGGTCTGTCCAAAGATGCACAGAAAGCACTCCGAAAGTACTCATTAACTGGTGAGAACTTTGTTAAATTTAGCAGGCAGGCCAGCAGCACACTGCAACAGTTTCTGATTATTTGGTCAAACTTCTTGGATGACAAATTAAGACTTTAGACCTTTTTGTGTGTGTATTGATTGGGGGGTTGTGTTATTTGTCTAATTGGCTGGCTCAGCTCACATCACTTACCCTACAGACACTTATAGGAGGCTTGGGGTAATTTTGTTTAGGTGTGTTAAATTTCATAATTGGGTTGTGGCATATAATGGCTTGGGCTTCCACTGCTAACAAATGTGGGACATCACCACTTCAACACTCCCCCCTCACGTGCGAGTCTCATATTTTTCTTTTCATCGGTGAGCTCGACACGTGCACAATCGAGGCCTTTTAAGTTGGCACTCTCCCTCACGTGTAGGTATTTAGCTTCCACACGTGGGCCGTTGCAAGCATATCCATCTGCAATCGGCCAAGTCTGGATCGAAACCAGCTCTGATACCATGTTCTACTAAAAGTTCAACCTTATTAGTAGGGTTTCACTTGCACCATTATATTTAGCTCATTATCTTTATATTTTTCCAATGTGGGACATCACCACTTCAACAAGGTGTTATTCTACATTAATAGGATTCTTGTTCTAGTATCAGTTTTTTATGGGTTCCAGACCTTGGACCTATGCTCATTTGCAGTGTCATATTTCAGATCCTGACTCTTTTGCTTGCTGTTGTCAAGGGCTCAAAAGCCAATTAATGATTATACTGATTAATTGGCTAGAAGAATGTCTCCGACTAGAAAATTTGGGGTTAATTTCATTAGTAAAGTGGAGGAGGCAGAAGTACCCAAGAATAAATGGCCATATGTAGCATAAGAATCCTTTATTTTAAACAATACGAAATAAAAACTGTTTGTTCAGGTTTGCTTCATTCTGATTCTTGATTAGTTACTGTGTGCTTGTGAGGTACCTTTCTGTGTTCGTTCTGTTTGTGTATGAGATGGCTCATTCTTCTGTAACTTGCTTTTATGACTTACCACAAAGGGGGGAGGAAAAAAAATCCTCACAGCTACTCAAGTTTGTTAATATGATTGGAAATCCTGCATGCAAACTGAGTTCTTTGTTGAATTGTATACCCTTTGGCTGAATAATCTGGATTCAGTTTCAATACTATGTGGACTAGCTATGTACTAGCCCTTCTGTAGTTCTGTTTGTCACAGTTTTTTATTTTTATTTTCTTGAAGCCTTTATATGAGAAAATGATAATTAATAAAAAAAAAAAGGACAATTCTACCAGGTCCTGCGGCTCCACAATTGACGCCCACACAGGAAATAGCTGATTTTGCAGATGCTCCTGGAGTTAGGAATTTGATTCAGTCAAAGGGACTATTTAACAGGTCTTCTAATTCATGGAATGATGCACTTGATAGCATAACACACCATGATGTTGCCTTGTGTGCTCTTGGTGGACTTATTAGTCATCTATCCAGAGTGATGGTAAGCTTGCTTGCAGTTTTGTGTACCGTTTTTCTCCCAGTTTTATTTATGAAGTGTCCTCAACTATTAGGCAAATAGAACAGCCTTAGTATTGATGTATTCCAATTTTCCTGCAGTTAGATGATGTTTTAAAAAATGGAGATATTTTGCCATACCAAATTTATAGGGGTTGCCTCAGAATGGACGGACAGACATTGGTAAATCTTGAGATATTCAGTAATACTGTTGATGGTGGTCTAGCAGGTCTGTGTTTACATCTCTTGCTAACAGATGTTTTTATTTGAGAGGTTGTATCTTTTTGTTGCGTTTTGTAGCTATTATGTATTAACACATTCTACTGTCACTTGAGTTACAGGTACATTCTACAAGTATCTAGATAATTGTGTGTCATCATCTGGTAAGCGGCTTTTAAGGTGCTGGATATGCCATCCTATGAAAGACGTCGACAGCATCAACAATAGGCTTAACGTTGTTGAGGATTTAATGGCACATTCAGAAATCATGTTAGTTATTGCTGAATATCTGCGCAAACTTCCAGATTTAGAAAGATTGTTTGGACGGGTTAAGACTAGTTTTAAGTCTTCAGTTTCCATCTCGATGCCCTTGGTTGGCAAAAAAGTAGTAAAACAACGAGTAAGTTGCAGTTCATATGATTATTTCTATATATGAGGACATGTGAAATGATTACTGTGGTTTGTCGGGATTGTTTTTTTTGGCAACTTTATTCAATGCCCCCCACCCACCTACAACTTCATGATATCTTGTTTTATTTTTTCCGTTGGCAAACTTCTTGATAGCTGCTAGGCAGGTATTTCACTCAGTCAGATTTGATCTGTTCTACAAGTCTGAAATATATAATATTCTGTGTTACAGGTGAAAGTATTTGGTTCTCTTGTAAAAGGCCTCCGGAGTGCAGTCGATTTGCTAATGCTATTGCAGAAGGAAGAACATATAATCTCTCTATTAACAAAGATTTTCAAATTGCCAATGCTGAGTGGTAGTAATGGGCTTGATAGATTCCTTGCCCAGTTTGAAGCAGCTGTAGATAGTGACTTTCCAAATTATCAGGTTTGCTGCTCTGAGTATTTCTTGTTTTTAAAAAAAAAAGAAATAAATGATAAATCATGTGTCAACATCACGAATCACATAGCATTTTGAATTGGTGCGTCATAGTCTGTGTTTGCCAGTTAAGCTGTTTCTAGGATCAGGGTAATTTTTTTAATACTATTTTTGCTGAGGTCTACTTGTACATAGCACAAGGACGGTGAATAAAGTTCCTCCTCTCATCAAGAAGGCAGAAGTCTACTAGTACTAATTGAATTTGATGAAAATCCTTCTTCTTCTTCTTCTTCTGGTAAAAGCATTGCCTGGTGCTGTATTAATTTAACTTCTTGGTCACTTATACTCCTCCATCTTTTGGCATGCATGGTTTCTGTAAATGAGATGGCATTTTCAATTTTCTTGATGAACTATGCATTTCTTGTTGCTTAAAGTAATTATTGACTAGCTACAAATCCCATAACCTTTTTTAGTTTAGAATGACTGTAGTTTCTAGTTTCTATACCCATGGGCGATGCTGACTGTTTACATGATGTGTGCCAGAACCATGATCTAAGAGATTCAGATGCTGAAATACTCTCTATACTGCTTGAGTTATTTATTGAGAAAGCTACTGAATGGTCCGAAGTCATCCATGCCATAAGTTGTATCGACGTATTACGATCCTTTGCCTTCACTGCAAGTTTTTCATGTGGGGTCATGTGTAGACCTGCTATATTACCTCCCCAAGAGACTAGAGGACCAATACTTCAAATTAAAGGGCTGTGGCATCCATATGCACTTAGAGAAAGCGGAAGGCTACCGGTCCCAAATGACATACATCTTGGTGACGATGGAAATGGTTATAATCCCTGCACTTTGCTTTTGACTGGACCAAATATGGGTGGAAAATCAACACTCATGCGTACTACATGTCTTGCTGTTATATTGGCCCAGGTGTGTTTCTGACTTCTGAGTAGAGCATAGAATTCTAATCATAGCGGATATAATTTGTTTTCATAGATTTTGGATCCTGATGATGTTGCTTCATATACTTATCTGCATTTTGTATTCCCTTATGGCTTGCAGCTGGGCTGTTATGTGCCTGCTGAGACATGTGTTTTGTCACCTGTGGATATCATCTTTACGCGTCTTGGTGCTACTGACCGAATTATGACTGGCGAGAGTGAGTCATTTATTCTATAATGAATCTAATGTTTCACTGATTCCCCCATGATTTGCCTTTTCATTGTTATTAAAAATTAGCTTATTGTGAAAGAAATACTTGATTGATTTCACTTTTATCCAATGCCACAACTTCCTGGCTTCCTGCTAGCATAGTAGCATGTCTTCATATGCTATAGAACTTGATAGCAGACTTTGTATGAAACTTGTGCATCACACAACGGCAGTGGTCATGGTGAAGTTGAGCGCAGTGGTAATACTGAGATGATGGTAGGAGCTCGTGATAGAGTTGTAATTTTTGTTGGTGAACATGATGCTGATTATGGTAGGGAGTAGGGTTGTCTGTTTTATATTATCCAAGTAACTTCTGAAAAGCCTACGTAGGTATTTTATTATTATTAATTGAATGCATTTTACACCAAGTGACCTATCATTTTATCCACTTGAACTGGAAAAAATAAACTGTCTCATGCTAGATTTCAGTCATGGCTGTCAGCCAGTCAAGCGTTTTGTCTCATCTTTTCTTTGGAGGTTAACACCCACATCCACTCAGACAGTTCAAACAAACCAATTGAATTGCAGTTTGATTGAGCTAACCTCAACTTTTTTGTAGGTACCTTTTTTGTCGAGTGCACGGAAACAGCATCAGTTCTTCAAAATGCTACTCAACATTCCCTTGTTATTCTTGATGAACTGGGCCGAGGAACAAGCACCTTTGATGGCTATGCCATCGCTTATGCAGTAAGATTTCAGTCTCTTTAAGATAATATTCATTCAGATAATTGAAAATTATATCTACTCATCCTTTTAGAATGGTAGCATCCATCTTTGGTTTCAGAATTTTCTGAGTTTAGATATACATAGTCAGTCCTACAGTTACTTCTGCTCACACATATATCAACATTGGAATTAAAAGTTCAATGAATCAATTCTTTGCCTAACAAAAAGATTAGTACTTTTACACATTCTTGTTGATGGAATGTGAAATGATAGGCATGCTAGAACTTACTACACCTTTGTAGCTTTGAATTGCCTTAATTTGACAGGCATGCACATGCACACATCTAATAAATAGTAGCAACTTTACCGAGGGAGCATATAACTAGACTGTATTTACGTGTCGTAATATTCTCTTCTAATAGAACACCTTGAATATCTGTCTAGGTTTTACGCCATCTTGTTGAAAAGGTGAATTGTCGTCTGTTATTTGCTACACACTACCATCCACTCACCAAGGAATTTGCTTCCCACCCGCATGTCGCATTGCAACATATGGCGTGTGCTTTTAACTCAAAATGTGATGACTATTCTAAAAATGAGAAGGAGCTGGTTTTTCTATATCGACTTGCATCTGGACCGTGCCCAGAGAGCTACGGGTTGCAAGTGGCAAGCATGGCTGGGATCCCAGAAGAGGTGGTTCAGTCTGCTTCGAGGGCTGGCCAAGTGATGAAAAAATCTTTGGTAGACAATTTTCGGTCAAGTGAACAAAGATCGGAGTTTTCTAGTCTCCACGAACAGTGGTTGAAGACCCTATTAACCATCTCAGAGTCGGGTGATTGTAAATCTGATGACACTGATGCGTTCGATACATTGTTTTGCTTGTGGCACGAGCTAAAGACATCATATAAACCAATACCAGGTGTCTGAAACAGCAAAACGGAGAAGACAAGCAAGAAATCAACAGATCCAGACCCAGTTTAGAGCTAGTGCATATCAGTATGTTTTGTATGTAATTTTCAATGAACTGAACTCTTAACATAATCAGTACATATAGCTTGCACTTCGGGCAATCTCTATTTCTGAGATCTGCTGAACGTAGAATTCTTCAAATATTGATTCTGAACCACACGAAATTCTGAATAAAATTAACAAAATATAAGATCAAACAAAACCAACCTCTAGTTAAGCAAATTATTCGGGCATCTGTTTCCCACAAGACAAAAGCTTCACTATTCCAAAATTACCCTCCCATTAGACCCCCTTGCTTCCTCACTTCCATTCCCAACCGTTTTTTGAAAACCCTGAAACCAACCAACCGTTTGTTCCCTCATTTCTCTGCTTTCTGTGCAGAAATGGAGAATCCGAGAGAAGGAGAAGAAGAGACCAAATGTTCATCATGTGGCGAGAGAAAGAGGAACATGCCCAGATCAAAGAAGAAGGAGCTTGCCATCTCGTGCATGTTGAACACCGAGGTAGGGTCCCTCCTGGCCGTGATCCGGCGGCCACTGGACCCGACCCAGTACTACCCCGAAGACAGCATCGACTATTCCATCGTCCAGTCCCTCAAATCGCTCCGCGCCTACATCTTCAGCCCCCAGCAGGAATGGCAAACCACCGACCCCTCCATCTACCTTTCCGCCTTCCTTGACGTCATCCAGACCGGAGGTGTCCCGGCTGCAGCCACCAGCGTGGCCCTGCAGTCCACCCTGAAGATCCTCAAGCTCGGGATCTTCGACGAGAAGACCCCCGGAGCTAGGGATGCCATCAATTCCGTGGTGAGTGCGGTGTCCCAGTGTCACCTCGAGAAAACAGACCCGGTTTTCGAAGATTCCGTCAAGATGTCACTCTTGCAGGTCCTGGTCGGAATCATGAAACACCCTTCCTCTGTTCTGCTAACAGAGCATGCCGCGGCCAATGTGATTGAGTCTTGCTACAATGTCTTCAAATCCGCCAGCAAAGGGGATTTGCTCCAGCGCAGCGCCATTTACACAATGCATGATCTGATTCAGATTATATTCACCAGGTTGCCTGAGATTGAGGTCAGAGAAGGGGAAGAGAATGCGGATGCAGATGTGGATGATTTGGATCTTGTGCTCTCTGATTTTGGTACTGGTTATGGGGTTAACTGTGGAGTCTTTATCTTTGAATTGTTATGCAAATTACTTAATGTGGCAGAGGTTGTGGAGACAGAAGGAGCTCAATCTCTGTCTGTTGATGAAGATGTTCAGGCCTTTGCATTGATCTTGATCAATAATGCCATCGAATTGAGCGGGGAGGGAATCGGGAAGCACCCGAAACTTTTGAGGATTATCCAAGATAGATTGTTCCACCATTTGATTCATTACGGTACTCGCTCCAGCCCACTCATTTTGTCCATGATTACCAGCACTGTTCTGAATATCTATTACTTTCTTCGCAGGTTAGAGTTTCGTGTTTTTTTTTCTTCCTTTTCTTGTTTCTCGAATCAACCCGTGTTAGTCTAAGTGTTATGTTTGTTGTTGCAGGTTCATTCGTGTTCAACTGGAAGCTTTCTTTGTCCATGTGCTGTTCAGAGTAACCGCGATGAAAGGTGTGATCCAACAACAAGAAGTTGCTGTTGAAGGAGTGATAAACTTTTGCAGGCAGCCGACTTTTTTGATGGAAGTTTATGTGAATTATGATTGTGATCCCATATCGCGGGACGTGTTTGAGGAGATTGGGAAGTTGCTGTGCAAGTTTGCATTTCCTTCGGGTGGGCCTTTGTCTCCTTTGCAGGTCCAAGCATTCGAAGGACTCGTAATCATGATTAACAACATTGCAGAGAGTATGGAGAAATATGATAATACAAAGACATTGCAGCCATATCCTGTGGAGATCAGAGAGTACAGACCTTACTGGGAAGAGAGGCCTAAAGAAGATATGGAGACATGGGTGGAATGTGTGAGGATAAGGAAAGCGCAGAAGAAGAAGTTACTTATTGCTGGGAATCATTTCAATCGGGATGAGAAGAAGGGATTGGAATATTTGAAGCTTTGTAATTTGGTTTCTGATCCTCCGGACCCAAAAGCTTATGCTTACTTCTTTCGCTTCGTTCCTGGACTGGACAAAAACGCCATTGGGGACTATCTTGGTGACCCGGATGAGTTCCACCTTCAAGTTCTTAAAGAGTTCACAGAAACCTTTCAGTTCACGGGGATGACTCTGGATGGTGCTCTCAGAACTTATCTAGAAACTTACAAAATGCCAGGAGAAGCACAGAAGATTACTCGGGTCCTCGAAGCATTCTCGGAGAGATATTATCATCAGCAAGCCTCGGAGATTATTGCAAATAAGGATGCAATGTTTGTTATGAGTTACTCTCTCATTATGCTCAACACTGATCTGCACAATCCGCAGGTAAAGAAGAAAATGACTGAGGAGGAGTTTATCAGGAACTGTAGAGCAATCAATGAAGGGAAGGATCTTCCGAGGGAGTATCTGTCGGATCTTTTCTATTCCATTGCAACCAATGAAATCAAACTTAAAGATCAAACAAATGTAACCGTTGGGATCAATCCCGGGCAATGGTTCGATCTGCTGAACCGTTCAAAAATTATGCTACCTTTTGTCCTATTTGATTTTGAACATAGTCTTGGGAGAGATATGTTTGCAACCATTGCTGGCCCAGCAGTGGCAGCTCTCTGTGCATTCTTTGAGCAATCTGATGAAGACGACATCCTCAACGAATGCATCGAAGGAATGTTCTCAGTGGCTAAGATAGCTCAGTTTGGACTAGAAGACACTCTCGATGAGCTCCTCGCTGCATTCTGTAAATTCACTACTCTCTTGAATCCTTATGCTTCTTCGGAAGAAACCCTTTTTGTTTTTAGCCATGATTTGAAGCCTAGAATGGCAACTCTCGCGGTGTTTACAATTGCAAACCACTTTGGAGACTCGATTCGTGGGGGCTGGAGGAATGTTGTGGATTGCTTGTTGAAACTCAGAAAACTTAAATTACTTCCCCCATCTGTTGTTGAACCCGATGAAGCTTCAGGCTCAGGTGCAGATTTACCTCAAGACTCTAAATCAAGCAGCCAAAGCATGATAAATAAGATCTCATCCCATTTTCTTGCACTGGATGCCATGGAAGACCTTGGAACTGAGTTTGAACAGAATATTAAGGTTATCAAACAATGCCGAATTGGTAACATCTTCCACAATAGTTCAGGCTTACCTGATTCTGCTGTGATAAATCTTGGGCGTTGTTTGATATTTGCTGCAGCGGGAAAAGGCCAGAAGTTTAGTACTCCAGTGGAGGAGGAAGACACTGTAGGATTTTGTTGGGATCTGCTTGTTGCCATTTCTTCAGCCAATGTCCACAGGTTCCAGAACTTTTGGCCTTCTTTCCATGATTTTCTGCTAACAGTTGCTCAATTCCCTTTGTTCTCCCCTGTCCCGTTCGCTGAAAAGGCCATCATAGCCCTTTTCAAAATATGTGTCAAACTCTTTAGCTCACATCGACCTGAAAAACTACCCGAGGAGCTCATGTTCAAGTCTATAAACTTGATGAGGAAGATTGATAAAGACATCATCGATACGTGTTCTGAGTTCATCATGCAAGCTGTGAGCAAGATTCTCATAGAGTATCCTGCAAATGTGCAAACCCCTGTTGGTTGGAAGTCACTCTTGGATTTGTTAGAATTCACTGGCCGGATTCCACAAACCAATGAACGAGGAGTTCAGGCTTTGATCATGTTGCTCTCTAGTGCCACTCATGTCTCGCGGATCAACTATGCCTTCTGCATAAACTGTGCATCTTCTTTCATTGGGCTCAGAGTCACTCCCCTGGAGAAGAACTTGAAAATCATGGATCTGATGGCACAATCTGTTAGCTTGTTGGTCCAATGGCATAAAAATGGATCCTCTGATACAACAATAAGCAGCTTTAGCAGTACAAGCAGCATGAGTGTCTCCTCTATGGATGATAACAAGGCTTTTGGTGGCTCAAACTACACTCTGAGTCTATTTGTCAAGCTAGGGGAAGCAATTAAAAAAGCTAGCTTGTCACGACGGGAAGAGGTGAGAAACCAAGCAGTCTTGGCTCTTCACAAAAGCTTCAGATTGGCTGTAGGACTGGAGTTCACTTCCACCAACTGTATAAACTGTTTCAACCTGGTGCTCTTTGCCATGGTTGACGATTTGCACGAAAAGATGCTTCAGTACTCGAGACGCGAGAACTCTCACAGGGAGATGAGAAGTATGGAAGGGACTCTGAAGATTGCAATGGAAGTGATGACAGATGTGTACTTGGTGTTTGTGAAGCAGCTATCAGAGAATTCCAGTTTCAGGACATTCTGGTTGGGAGTATTGAGAAGATTGGACACATGTATGAAAGCTGATTTGGGAGAGTATGGTGATTCAGAAGTATTGCAAGAACTGGTACCCAACTTGTTGAGAAAGATGATAACAAAAATGAAGGAAGATGAGATTTTGGTGAAAAGGGATGATGATGATGATCTTTGGGACATCACATACATTCAGATACAATGGATAGCTCCCTCACTCAAGGAGGAGCTGTTTCCTGATGCATAAGAACAAATGCAAGGCAAATTCTAGTTTTTGGTTAGCTCTAAACCTCAACAGCAACATTTGTTTTTTCTTCTATAAGATTATTTTTTTCTTTCTGGTTACCTTATTTGTTATGGGTACAGATTTTTCTGTTCATTTCTTTTACTTGTCAATCTTATTGTTCTTGTGTAAATCAAAGATGAGTTTGCATATAATTAGTGTATCATGGACAGATCCTCTCATGTAAAGTGGTAAAGCCATGCAATGAAATCATGTAGTTCTTGAATTGCCATCTATGGTTATATTGAATCCAATTAGGTTTCTTCAAGAAAATCAAATACTTCACTCCTTCACTCCATTTCCCTCTCATCTAATATGATATTAATGACTTAGAATAGAGCACAAAATGTCATCTTCATGAGCCTTGTGTTAATTAAATGATATGATATGCTTGGAATGCATGAATTACCAACAACCTTCAATTATGGATGAAGCTAGAGAGTAGAAAAAACAATATTTATAAAGTTTACTTGTAATTAATAAATCTACAAACTTGGCCAAAAAATTGACTCTGAATGCAGATAGAGAAATACAGGGGATACAGGCATAGTGAATTTCAATCAACATACAACAGTGAACTGTAAATTCAAAGCCTCGACGGTTATCTCAAACATTTAACTTGCAAGAAGAATTTGCAGAATTTGGAGCTGAGAGCAGTGGCCCCTTCCTCGAACAACTACAGTGGCTTCTACTGTGCTGTGCTGGTCATTCATCTGCTCGAAACATTCCACTGCTGAAACAAAGCAAATCCAAGGAATCTATTACCACCAACTCCATATGCTTTATCATGAATGCCATTGATAGTTTGGATGAAGGAAAATAAATTAATTTATATAGCATAGTAGTCACCCAATCATAAACAATATCAAATTGAATCTATTAGATTGAAATGTAAGCTATGAAAAATAAAAATTGTGGGCATATACAAAACTATGAATAACTGGGATCTGATCAAAGAAAAACAGATTTTGAATGCTCATAAGCCAGGAGTATCAAGTGCAATGCACCGAGTAAAACATATGAACAAATCCCAAGACCTAAAGTCAAGTACGTTTTGACAAATGTTACTTTATCTCATCGCACACAGACTTGGGTATTGTATTTATTCGAAGATTGCAGAGAGTACACATTAAAGCCCCACAAATAAAATGGATGTAACCAACCAGCTGAATATAATTCAAGAAAGGAAAAACTGATTGCAAATAAAGCTCTTAATTCAAGTGCACTCATAGAAGTCAGGTTTCCTGAATGGCATCAGGCCACACAGGTTCTCAAATAATTTTTTAGATCCCAAGTATATTACAATAAATAGTGCAAACCCACCAAAAGAATCTTCCATACCTACAAGTTGTTGCCAACCCAGTTCACAGCTATCAAAATTGTCCAAACTTAATGTCAAGTAACCAGATAGGTTTTACTAATGTACTAACAGCTAGGTTTGCTAATTTACAACAGGTTCATGTCTAGTGATGTGTGTGCCTGCAGATAAATCGCATTTATGGTTTAAACAGCATGAGTAGAAACACAGTAAGATATCCCATTGATGTTATTAAGGTCAAATTCAACATACTCCCTCCATCCCAAAATGTATGCCTTGTTAGTTTCTTTTTTAAGAAAAATCAAGGAGAAACTAAACACTCATTTGGGGATGAAAATGCAAGAGAAACATGACACTCATTTTGGGACGAAGGGAGTACTATTATTTTTATTTATTTCTTTACTTTCAAGTTTCAACAACATGCTTAACTGTCTCATTCCATTTTTATAATTTAATTATGTAAAGTGATGTGTGGTTCACATGTAAATCTACATATTTTATTTTTGTAGCTGGCTGCCTTGGGCCCCAAAGGCTCTTTAGTCTTTTTTCTGCCATTTCACCTTTAACATGTATGCATATTAAACAAGTAGTAATACTAAAATTATCTTCTCAAATGAAATCCTTTATTGTGTCACTGTTCCCATCAAGCACTTGCACAAGTTTCAAAAATTCAGCTTAAAGTTATCATCCATGTGAAAGATGTGTATTATAAAGTTGGATATCATCTTCTTGAATTAATTTGATTTGTCAAACACCTTCACTCATATAGTGTGAAAAACCACAACAAAATGCATCACTACAAAAGCTGAGAAACAACATTTAAGACCAACATATCTTCTTGAATAATTAAATAAGGAATGAAACCAAATAATAATTCCAACTTTCCTTAATGTGCTGCAATCATATCATATCACACAAAACTGATCTAAAAAATAAAAACAAAAGAAAAAATGTGATATGTATCATGCAGTTATAGCAAGCAATTAAATATGCCAACTAATTGAAGCAAATAAATATATAATATAAATCAGACAACTACCTGCATCAACCACTGAGATTCTCAGCAGAAGTATCTGTGTCCTCCTCCGCCTCTTCCTCCTCCTCTTGTATTTTAGCAATCTCAGCCTGTGCTCTTTCTAAAATATGTTTCTTCTGCAACTCCAACTCCCTATTGAAATCCAATCTCATCCTCTCCAACTCCATCATCTGCTGCCTTTTACTACTCTCAATCTTCTCGTATATCTCCCCAAACTTCTGTATCGAATTAGCCAGCAACCTAAATGAAGCACTATCTTCACTGCTATTCCCTCCAACCCTGCTGGGTGGTAGCCCATCCGAATCATCATCATCTTCCTCCGTCTCAGACTCCTCCGGACTATCCCTCATCTCATCTAACCCATTTGACCTATCCAAATAAACCCGGGGGTTCATAAACACATACTCCCCAGAATCAACCCCACAAGCCAATCCGGATTCTTGCCTGGGTGGAGAGCCCATCAACATATCCATCTTCTTGAAAAACATCCATTTACTAGAGTTCATTCCCATTTCCTCCACCCTATCCTTCTCTTTCCTATACTTCTTCTTCAACACATCTAGCCTATTCCTACACTGCCCCTCTGTTTTCTGAGCTTTGATGATCTCGGAAACCTTCTCGGCCACATCGTGCCAATCTTCAGACCTCAAGCTCTTCCTCCCCAATTGCAAGAACCTGTCTCCCCAAGCATCTAGCAGCACAAACGTCTCGTTATCGCTCCAATCAGACCCAGAATTCGACAACTTCACACCACCTGGTGCCACCATACGAGGAGCGAATTCATACCCAGAAGCCAAGTTCTTGAGCTTCCTCTTCTTAGGGTGTCGCTCAAAATCATCGTCGTCTTCAATCACGTGGCGATAACCATTTCGATAACTGGCATCTTCATGATTCGCTTCCTCGATATCTTCGAATTCATCGTCCTCGTCTTGGTCTTCGTCGTCATCGTATTGATCAATGGCTGGGTGAGGGTAAATGGGGGGTTTTGGGCGGTGCGAGGAGCTGTAGTTGTTGACATAGTAGGGCTTATGAGGATACCTTGCATCGTCTTCGGTGTCATCCATTCTGCGCATAGGTTGAAAATTGGGGACAATGCAAACCCTAATTTGTGAAAAAATATGAAAATCAAGGGGAAATGGGTGTTTTGAGGCTAGAAATGTGCATAATTAGAGAGAGTAGAAAACGAATCGTAATTTCTCTGGAGAATTTAATCAAAAAAATACTACTTTAATTCAGGGTTCTAGGGTTTACAGGAGGATGGGTCTCGTGGATTTTGGGGGAAGCTGTTGGGGTTGGGGAAGAAAGAGGGGAAATTGGAATGGTGGGTGGAAGTTTTTTGCAGGGAGCGAGTGCTAAAGTGCGCTGGGGTGGGAGTGGGTGAACTGAGCTGAGTCACGCGTCACTAAGTGCGGTTGCTATTTTTCTCCCGATGGATCTGAGTGCTTGGGCCGTGAGGGCCCAATTAAAGTTGAGACTTGAGACTGTGATTTGTTGTTCTTGGGCCAAGGCTTGCTTTTTTTTTTTTTGGTAGGAAAAAGGAACAGAACAAAAACCCAGCAAGGCTACACAGAGCCTAACTAGCAGGGACACTTCTAAAGCTCGCAACCCTCTCAGATCATCTCTGAACAAATAGCCGACCTTCCTCGGCCAGTAACCCGATTCAGGAATTTTAGAATGGGGAGTCAAAATTTTTGTACTAGTATAATTAAGGTAAAATAGGGGTCAATTAGTAATATCACACAATTTTTTTGACAAAACTAAACTAAAAAATAGAAAATAAAAATCATAATGTGGGGTCAGCTGACCCCACAACCAACCAAGTGGGTCCGCCACTGCTCTCGGCACCAACTCGAAAACTATCCAACGCCTCAAA
>JAYMTK010001756.1:0-15511 GCA_036897405.1 Pelargonium myrrhifolium | reverse complement strand
ATTTAGGAAATGGGACGGAGAACAAATTGGGGTCGTGGTTGATTTTGATGTTTGATTTGGTGGTTTTGATATAAAAATCTGAAAAATCCAGATTCCGGTGGCCGAAATCTTCAAACTATGAAGATTCCGACGACCGGAATATTCAAACTATGAAGATTCTGGTGGATTTTTCAGAATGGACTAAACGCAAAAATAAATCAAGTCCAGGGATGATTTATGTATGCGTATGGTCCATTTTACTTGCTGACGTGACGATTTATGGGGACGTGGAAGTGAAATCGGGTACAACCGGTATTTTGGACCAAACCCAAAAAAAATTCAAGTACAGGGACGTTTTATAAAAAAAATAAAAATCCGAGGGCTAAATGCAAAATGACAATAAGTCCAGGAGCTGCAAGTGTTATTTACCTTTTTTTTAATTATTAGTTTATTAGTGGAATTTAGTTTGAAGAAGCGGAAAATTATTTAATAATGGTCGTATAGTCAAAAAAGCAAACAATATAGGTTTAGGATGATGTCGAGAAGGGGCGGATCGGGAGATCCCGGACTAGTGTTTGCTAAGGGGGTCTGTTACTTGCGTTGACCAAGACAGCAGAGCGTGCCTTGGTTTAGTGACCCTAGGGGAAGCTCTGTTTCCAGTAGAACACCTAGGTTGGGGTGAAGGCTTTTGGGTTTAGGAGAACATGGTCGGCTTGACTGTGTTGGTCTTTAGCAAGGTCTTGGAAACTTTGGGTCGAGACAGAAGAGAGAACCAGGGTCCGAGGCGGGCAGTGGAGTTGGCTGGGTTGCTAGCGTTTTGGAGTTGTATCTCTGTTGCGGCCCCGGTGTAGGGATGAGCAACCACCTTGAGGATTTTTCCAGGAGCTAACCATATGTTGATTCGAGGGGTGGATGCGGAGTGGGACCGACAAATCCCGGGTAGAAGTACCCGGGAGAGAGAGTAATCCGGTAGGGCTGGGATCTGACTCTAGGATCAGATCTCAAGGGGCTCTCCCATAAGGTGTTGTGCTTAGTCATTCATCCAAAGAGGAATGTTTAGTTAGTATGGTTCTAGTTGTTTGTTTCAGGGGAACGCTAGACGTTCAACAACGCAGGTTTGTGGTGGCACTTTCAAGTGTCTACCTTATCTAAATCCGGGGTAGACAGGATGTTTGTAACTTCATTTAACCTATTATACCATTATTGTTACTCGTTTAATGAAGTGGTGCCTTGATACTTTTTTTTTGCTTAAAAAAAAAAAAAAGAGGCCGTATGTGTGTATAGTGTATACACTTTGCGGAATAAAACGAATTCATGTGGACAAATTAATGGGCCTAATTTGCTTATAGAGCCCATGTTTCTCCTCAGCCCAGTCAAAAGAAGAAGGTCCGGTTGGCCCTCCAAAGAGCTGTTAGTGTTACCCCAAAGCCCAGCTTTATAATTACATATTTGGGCTAATAAAAACGACAGTACTGTACCTTCACCCAACAGCAGTCTGAAGTGCGACCTGTCGTTTTTCTCCAACCTTAGCACACCATTTACCAATCTTGGTTTCTGGGAATGAAAACTGAACAGGATCTAGTTTTAGGTTTGTGGCCTCACAAAAGCATTAACAAAGCCACTTGCAAAAGAAGTCTGATATTAACCAAAGATTTGGTTTGGGTAAAGAGTTAATAATAAAGAATCAAAGTGCTATAAAAACAAATGATTCACCACCCAAAGTAATCATTAAAATCCAAATGTCTCGCTTCATATCATACCACTTAACAGATGCTATAACATACCTTGCGAAATGAATTTTGAACCAGACATCTAAAATTCAATTGG
Organism: Pelargonium myrrhifolium; assembly: GCA_036897405.1. Classification (NCBI taxonomy): domain Eukaryota; kingdom Viridiplantae; phylum Streptophyta; class Magnoliopsida; order Geraniales; family Geraniaceae; genus Pelargonium; species Pelargonium myrrhifolium. The sequence continues at coordinate 13,705 of JAYMTK010001756.1, read as the reverse complement.
CCGAAAAATTGATTTGACCTAATTAATTTTAAATCGGACAAATTCATTTATTTTACACTAAAAATGTGAAATTCACAATAATTGAATTTGCATCACTCTCTTATCGATTTAAATCCGCAAAAATCTAATCTGATCCGAAATCTGAATCGCCTCCTCCATGCTTTAATCCAATTCTCAATGGAAATTACACACAATTTACTTACCACACTCACTGTGTGTTGACATCACTAGGCAAAAAGAGCAGGAGATTCACTGTTGTGTTAGCTTTGATGATGACTTTTCAATTAGGTGCAGCTGAATTGAATATCCACTGGCTTAATTATTAGGTGGATTTTCCCTATTTATAGTGCAAATATGGTCAACACCTTAATAATTCTCAATTTATTCATTCTTTTTAATTTTTAAAATAAAAAGGTAGTAAAATGGATGGAAATATGAGCATTCCACTAAATATTGCCACATTTGGTGGAGATCCCAACCCACCAACAAAGATTTATAAACAACCAATGACACAAAAACCCTAGCAAATCATGCCTCCTCACTATAAATATGGCTTGCTCTTCTCCATCAATTTCCCATTAACTAAATATCTCACCATCTCAATGCTTCTTTGCTCTGCTTAATCAGGTTAGCAACTCATCTTAATTACCTTTTATTATTACATAAAATTTAGAGATCAAGGGTTCTCATCCATAGGGTTAACTGTCCGCTCTACGCTCACAAATTTATTAGGATAATATGAGTATTAATATGTGACGTGTCAAACTTTCGTAGGCATGACAGAGTCTCAGCCATTAATTAACACTATGATTGAGATTTTATTTTGTCTAAAATTTATCAATATATAGTTTTTCCTTTGCAGTTTTAGATTGCATTATATATTATGATATGAAAATATAATTTGGTTTTCTTTGAATATAGGAAAAGAAAAAAAAGAAAAGAATGAAGGTTTTTGCAGTTCTAGTGGTGATGATGTTAGTGAGCTCTACTTGCTCTGCAAGAAACATCTTAACGGTCGATTCCAAGCAACAGCAACAAATGATGGACAGCAAGGTCGGAGGAGTGGAATATTCTGGCGGAAGAAGCGGAAGCAGCGGCGTAAACAACCACCATTACATTCCGAGGAATGAATTTAATACCGGCGGCAACCCCACCGGCGATGACAGTTCCAATGGTGGAGGTTGAAATCTTCAAAAATTTGAAAACTATGTAACTATATATATGCTAATTACTATGTTTTGGTATTAAGATCTTTTTTTGATGGTTAAGCTTTTTATTTCCTGTGTGAGCAAGTAAAATAATATGCTAATTACTAGTTAGTTTTGGTTGTAAGTTGTAACTGTAAGGTGTGTACGTGGCATGCATACTTGTGTATACATGGTAATTAATAATAGCCGGACTGTATTGTTAATTTTGGTAGGTTTCTTTTATTTTATTTATATTTTTGAAATTGGCATGAAATTAAGTGTGATAAAAGGTTTCATGGTGTTGGCAGATAGAATTGGCCGTTGATTTGTGATTGACATGCACATGCAGTTGATAATTTGGAGTTAGAATCCGCGTGCATTAAAAATTTGATCAGACTTATAATAAGTCTGATCATATTCGATTAATTTTTAGATCGATTTTATTAGACAAAAAAACTGATTTGATTCGGATTTTCTTTTACAAATCCGAATTGTCACCTCTACATGTACATCCAAAAAAGTATATTTTGTTTGGGCTTAATTTGGAAAATGTAAGGATATAGTTGAGGGTATGCTTCACAGCTCACTTGGTTGCAGTTTGCATTTGTTGGTTATAGTGAGTAATGAGTTGGAAAACATGAAGAGATGAAGAGGGTGCCTCAGAAAATTAGGTTTAAAATTTATTAAGCAAATTCGAAAAGGAAAACAAAGAGAATCTATCTATTATATATATATATATAAAGGAGAACCTTCTTTTGCCGCGTGTTATGTCCTTATAATTTAGAATTTTTTTTATTTTTTTAATTCCAGCCACTTTTTATTTTCCTTAAGCTCCAGTTATAAACGGTTTCATTTAGTTATTTTTTTCTAATTTTTCACTTTCAGTTATTATTGAATTCCCAAAAACTAACACCTTAACCACCAAATTATGTATTCGTATGTGCTATAATGATCTCAACTTTAGATTGTCGTTGACACAGATTTTGTTGAAAATTTGAGCGTGCCTTTGTGGACTTTCAATTTCGTTGCATTATGTTGTGAATGCTAACTTATTGAATTTGCATTGTTGTACAATGAGAGCTATTCATGTTTACCTATGAGCGATCGTGAGGCTGTTGCTTCGGAGTAATATTTTCCTTTTGTCTCACCCGATATGAATGTTTAGTTTTTTTTTTTTTTTTTTAATGTTTTGTTCAGTGATGTTTAATTTGGGAAGGAATCAGCGTGGTTTTCTTTTATTTCCTTATTACTCTGTCAATTGTGGTATTATAATTTTAGCATTTTTTGTTTGTTGATCTTATAAACACCTCACTTTTATTCCATTCAGAGCAACTATGTGCTCTAGATTAGATTGTATTGTTTTTGGATATTGATTTGTATAGAATTTTCTGGTGCAATTGTAAATTATTGATTTGTCTTATTGTATCTGTTGATTGATATTAATTCCTCATGAAGATCAGTGATGAATGATCAGCCATGAACGATCGGTAAATTCTAAATCCTAGGATTTTTACTACCTTCTCTGTACTGTTTAACTTCAAATTTGGTGTTTTGGTGTACTGTGTGTTCGTTTGTTATGTATGTGTAAATAGCATTTAAAGTTCAACTGTTTAGGTAACTTAATGCTAATTTTGTTGGTTGTGTTGCCAAGATTCATCCATGCTCCACTTGACAAAATTTGTGTTATTACCTGTGGAATATCTAAAAGTATGTAGGCATGAGGTTTGTTACTACTTTTTGTTGTAAAATTCATGTACAGTCTACTTTATCTGAATCGATTTTGTTTGTTTGGTGCTTGCAGGTTATATTGTGCTACTTTGAATGCTGCAAAACCAAAAATAATGTTCATATTTGTTTTAAACTGATAATTATGGGTTTTTAAATAATAATTTGTGTTGATGACTCGAGGCAATACATATTTTTCAAACTTTATGCATTTAATTATATATTTTTATTGCCGATTTGAGTTGCTGAAGTAGAATCATTTATATTGAAAAGTTCTGAATCCCAGGGCTTTTACTGTTTTTTCTATATTGTTTGCTTCGGATTTGTTTTCTCTATATTGAAATCGGGATGATGACGGAGGTACTCAAAATGGTGTTCACAATCTTCTTTAAATTATTTTAATATTTCTTGGTGTATTTGGATTTTATTTTTATTTTATTCTATGTAATGATTTACAATCGTAGACATTAATAATTTTATCTTTGATTATTATTTAGATTTTTGAATAGTCAATCATTACTTACTATGTTCTTGAAATTTATTCATCATAATTAACATCTCTTCAAATATGCTATCCGTCGTATGTGAGATTGTTGTACTAAATGTTGTACGTTACTTTGTATTACTATAATAATAGTAGCAAATTTTTTTAACAAAGAATAATTTCAGATATTCTAATTAAAAACCCGAGCAACGCCGGGTTAGAAAACTAGTAATATTTAAACCTTAGAATCAAAATTTTACGACAAGTTTGTGACAAAGTTGCGACAGATCATATATTTTACTTGTAGCAACTTAGTCGCTACCTTGTTATATTATAAATTGAGTTCAATGTTCTGAAATTTTTTTATTATTGATTTAGTGAGTTTTATTGTTACATCCCGAAATAATGGTTCTCCCTCAGGCGTCTTTGGGTAGTCATCGCCATGCGGTATAAATATTGATAAGAGTGTTTCAATGGTGCATGTATATTCTCTTTTGCCAGAATATGTGTTTTATATTGCTTAATGTCTATAGATAAAATTAAACCCTCTCCTCAGATGCAGAAGTTTGGGGCGCTGCATGGAGCCTGTTCTATCACTATCATTCCGTGACATTATGATATTATTTTAGAGTTCCAATATAAGCAAATTTTACCTCCAACAAATTACCATCTTTGACAAAAAAAAAAAAAAAATAAAATCACAAGTAAAATTTCACCTTTATCCCAAAAGAAAAATATAACGCATTTTCAAGTTTTGAAAGACGAAAGGTCATGTCTAAAATACATATGTGTGCGCTACTTGTATACATTTATCGATAGTTAACGACATAATCATAAATTTCGAGAAGTACATTTGTAAGCACATGTATTTCATGGGCCTATAGGTTCCACGAGTAGATTTTTGAGGAATACATTTGTAACCACTGTATTTCTCGTTTCGGCTAATAACATTCCCACATTTTCTGTAGTACGCAATTGGCTTTTTCCAACAAACCATATCCCATCCCATCACATTTTCATAGGACACAAGGTAAATTATGTCAAAAAAATTCCCCCAATACATTCACATCACATTTTCAGTAAAATGACACAAAAGTGACTTAATTTGCTCCTGAAGAATAATACCAGAAGGTTCACAAAATAGCACATGGACTTGCTTTGTAATCTCCAATCATCAAGTCTTTCAAGGGACAAAAACATAACATTAAGCAGATGGAATCATGCTTAAAGAAATACAGAAGACTCGTGATCAACACGGATTAGCATCCGCTAGTGCCTACAAATGAATGTCTTCTTTCGGATAATCTAAATCATCAGTGACCAAATTTTCTTTGTAAGTGTAAGATAAGATGCACGTTGCGAGAGAAGCTTTTCCCGCTCGGTGCATTCTTATTTCCATGAACTCTAAAGAAAGACACTTCTGCGAAATCAACCCACAAAATCATGGAACATGTGACCTTCAAATTGTCTCTGAAGCTGATCCTCTTGTTGCTTAAACTGTTGCTGATGTTGTGAATTTTCAGCGCTATGCCTGAGACCCAATGTGAGTGACACTGCTCCAAGTCCTCCCATGTCAAGCCCACCTCTCTGATATGGCACAAAACCCATGAAGGACCTATCGATGCTCGATGGAATCTGGCAATCCACTCTCGATCGCTTCTCCAGACTCCATTGTTCACAACTCAGTCCATCTCCCATGTCGGACGAAGAACCTATCCCATGGAATTCCAAGCGCTTACTGGATATTGTATTGATACCGAGTTTGTTTGTGGTTTCTTGATCACCGTTTGAGCAGCTGGTACCTTCACCAACAAAATTTTCTTCGTTCTTGCTGGTTTGCGCCAAGCCATTAGTTTCAAGCATGTGTATCTCTTCAACCATAGGCTTCCAGACACGCACTCGAGCATTTATGAACCAGTTTGATACCTACGCGCGTAAATCATTAAAACATGCTGTATTGAACAAAATGATCAGCCACCATGCATATGGATCAAACAAGTCTAATGGCATGACATGAAACTGGACAGCCTGAAGTTTATGTAACTTAACATTGGTGAGTAACGATGTTCCCGCCAATAGATACATGCACGACTAACACTTCAATACTAATACAAAGGTCCTATTTACTTGTGTTGTCGCGTGTTGGTAAAATTGAATGGGTCGCAAACAGTCATAGTAGGCCATCTACCTAATGCAAATTCAATCACTTGATATTTACGTACCAACCATAAGATATTATGACAAGTATTTATAATCAAGAAGGATCTGGGCCTACCTGGTTCCGTGATAAACCCGTTTGAGTGGCTAACATATGCTTATCCGTATCCGTGGGGTACCTAGAAAAAAAAAAGTGAGATCCAGCGTAAACATTCACATAATCACATAGATGTAATTAATAGATAGATAGAGAGAGAGAGAGGGGGGACTCACGGATGAAGAAAATGCTCAAACAACCATGTTCGAAGAATAGCCACAGAACGTTCTGGTAGGCCTCGTTGGGGCCGCCAGACATGTTGTTGGGGTTCATGGAACCCCGCATTATCCCCTGCAGATTTGTGCTTCTGAAAATTCTGCTCCTTGTATTTTTGCCGCAATGTATTTGTATCGCCCTTAGTGCTGCTTGTACCAGTGGTTGGGGACATAAAATCCTCCCCCAGTGCTTTCCTTATGTGCCTGAGCTGGTCCGAGATGGCGTTCCTCAGGCATCGGAAGTGCCTGGATACAGTCTTCAGAGCCAAAGATATGTAGGGGGTCGCTGCGCTTAGACCCGCAACTGATTCAAACGATGAAACCACCATTTGCATTTGCTGATGATACTGCTTGTACCTTCTGCAAACCTTTCAATACCAAGATGCAGCAAGAAATCACCGATTTAGACTTGGAAAAAGACATGTAATGTCCACTTTTCGGTAATAGGAACCAAAGTTTATCTTTATCATGACCATGCATGCTCAATTATTAACCTCCTACACAATGATAACGTACATGTTTTTTTGGAGATGTAAAAAAGCTGATCAGGTTATTCGCATCATTGATTTAGATGAAAATCGAACTGTAATGCTTTTCATCATTGAGTATGCTAAATTAGGAAGGGTTACTTTGCGTTGTGAGTTGAAGATTCGAAAAGCTGTGTCGGAGACTCTGCTATGAGCTAGCTATTCTTTTCCCCCATAAAGGGACCTTTTTACATTGCAAGAAGAAAACATATTGGGTCTTCAACATTGGTTCGAAAAGGCGGGATAAAGAAGTGGTGTGTACTGTTGGCACAGTAGATATAGGAATGAACTGGTTGATGCATATAATTCATTGTTTTGACGAGAATAATAAGATATAATTAAGCTCCATTTATAGGCAAGAATAGGAGTTCATTGCAATAAATTGAAGATCTAAAATGTTAATTGAAATATAATACTATACATCAATGCGAGTTTGGGTGTGACGAAAACTTAGCACAATATAAATACACAAGAATTATTTAATGAAGTTTAACAATTGACATAGTTTCAAAAAAACCTTCAAAATTACAGACACTACCAATTACTAAAATAGCATTTTGAAACCAAAAAGTCCACCACACATTATTTCAGTCTAAACTATGATTCGGATAATGCATGCATGTATGTTATGCAAAAGTAAAAATATTTCTTCATTAGTTGGGACCGAAGGTAAGTGTTACATATTAGATGAAAATAACACAATATATATGCAAGATTTCAAAATTTCAATATAGAAATTTCTATAGTTCACAGAGATTGTGCCAAGGCACCTGTTATAGAAAATTGACACAATCAGAGAATGCTATATTCTATTTAAACAAAATTAATGCACATAGTGTTTACCATTCTGATTCCACAGTTTATTAACCATGCTCCATAAAACAATATGAATAATAGTAATACAAGATACTTGTACCATGTTGATTTTACTTCTAGATAATATTGACTTGCATTTTTAACAAGAACATGCATTATTTGTTGGGATACTACAATTGGAAGATCTTTATTTTGTTTATGTAAGCAACATGTCAAGGAGGGCTAAAAACACAAGTATGAGACAAATATGATAAGACATAATTGTCCGGTACTCAACCAAGTAAACTGTACATTTATTATGCCTGAATGGTGGAACCGGATTAATTGATGCCCCTACAAGAAATTGAAAAGCTTATTCTCAAAAATGTTTTTCTCAAGATTGTGCATCTTAATGTGTTTTTTATTATCTAAATATCTACAATAAAATAACAAGGTTAAATAATCATGCAACTAGACATAGAAGCAATTGATATGTGTAAAAACCAACCTCTTCATGCATGTATATGAGCTTTGCCTTCTTCTGTTGGTACTCGGGTTGACAAGATTCAGAAGGTCTATCCCCGATCCCGCCTTCACCTGCACTGAGATCATTTGAACTGTATAATGTGGATGATGATGCGGCCGAACTACCACCCTTGCTTCTCACAAGTGCTTGATCAGATGCATTGAAAGCATCTGTCGAAACACTTACTTTATCAGTGGTCCTTTCCGGGTTATCAGATGTCTTAACAAGTTTGGGACTTGAACTACTACAAAATTCATCTAAAAGCTGTTGTGCAGGCTTCAAGAATTTCGAACTCTTCAAAATAGTTGCATATCCCGTGAAAGGCCCAAGAGGACCCGTACCCGGATGAGCGAAAGTAGAATTCCCCGCTACATTCTTCACAGACTTTCCATATGATCCTCTACTAATTGTAGACGGCTTAGGTATAATTGAACAATGGTGATCAGAATTATTAAATTCTTGTCGATCCTTGGTGGGTTGATCACTAACCCTCGAGGGTACATCCTCGGGATGGTACCTGTCCCCTAACTGAAACAACTGCGGTTGAGATGATGGATTCGAAGAAAGAGTAAGGGAAAGACCCTGCGTGATCCGATCACTCACAACATTACTCAACTCTTCAGCACCACTCCTGGCAATAACCCCCAATTCTCCACCATGGGAATAATTCTGAACAGATCTATGTGACCAACCACTAGCACTCTCATCAAACAATTGGTTTCCATAGGCCGGAAGGAGAGCAAGCTCGTTCCCACCGGAAGGCCACGACCCGTGGCGAGGCCCGTTAGAAGCTATAGTAACAACATCCTGAAGATTGTTCTGGAAAACTGGAGACGCATAATGCATTCCTTCGCACTGCTTTCGGATATGATCTTGATCACTCGACATCTCATTCGACGGATTGTTTAATGATGATTGCACATCTTGATAACAATTAAAACTAGTCTTATTATCGCATTGCATCGAACCGGACATGGTGTTCATGATTGTAGAGGTGGTTGACAAGAGTTCCCCACCAGACAAATTGTGGTTCTGATTAGTTTGATCACTACTACCCAACCAACCACTTGCACAATTAACCATCCAATCACAGCTTCGCTGCGCCCCGAGACTCCTCCAATTACTACAACCTGGTGGGTCAGTCGACCCAACACCGGCTTTGGACGAGTCATGGAAGCTGGATGATATTGCAACCCTTGATGCATTGGTAGAGAAATTGATCATTTCCGGAGAATAAACTGTTGGCTCGTAGACTAAATTGCCACATCTAACATTCCGGAGATGAGCAAGCTGATCGGAGCTGGTCTCCGGGAAAACAGAAAACCTTTCCAAATTGTGAATAGGCATGTCCTCCAAATGATGCTGCTGGTGAATCCTCAACCTATCGCGCCTGCTTTGTTGGGCTACATGAGACTGATTATGATCATCTGCCCTAAAGTTGTGTCCCTCCATCTACGCTACAATACAACTGATATATTTTTAACTGTATATCTTCCACTGCATCACCTTCCTGAAAAAGTCCAGAACCGAAAATGATGAAGCATAAGATAAAATCAAAGATAAGTAAGTGAACACACAACATACACACCCCACTGTTTATAAAAACAAATATGTAGACAATATCTTGAAGTCGGTGCTGTCAAAATCAACCCTAGCTCAGTAGCTCCACACCAACATTAGGTTTCACTTTCACGTCACAAGTTAGCAACACCAAACGAAACCCTAATTGGAATGATATGCTATATATAAAGACAATACGTCTCACCTCCGCGACGCCGGAACTTACCAGAAGCTACGACCTCACAGATCCACTTCATGAAACCATAAACAAACAACTCTCGAAGAGCTAACCAGCTCCACACAAAGACAAATGATATATATATATATATATATGTATATATATATATTAAACAAATAAATTGTACTGATAATGTTAACACTACAAGAAAAACATCCATCAGCTACGGATTTTTTTGTAGCTGATTATGATTTTTCTTTACCTGATCAGCTATGGACTATGACACGTAGCTGACTCTCAAAACTGATAGCTGTTTTTTCTTGTAGCGTAACAATTCAATTCATTGAGTAAAATTATAAATCATGGTAATATAGATGCTCAGTTACAGAAGACGATGAAAACAAATTTGATCGGTATACCTTTATTGTTCAGAGAATTGTCGCTTGTTGGATTCAAATTTGAGCAGACATTAACAGCAGGAGAGCTGTTTTTGGAATTTTCCGGTAGAGCTCCGGCGAGGCATTTGGAGGAGATAAAAAAGAAGGTGGGGAGAGGAGAGGAGGACAATAATTGTGAAGAAATGGGGTAGGGAAGATGATGATGATGATTGCCGTTAAGCTTTAACGTTAAAGGGCGCGCTTAGCTTTATTTGGCTTCCGAACAATAAATACGTCACCGTTGGATATAACGCCTTTGTCGACGTCTCTCTCTCTCTCTCGTGACTCCGTTGGTTTTTCCAAGATCTCGAAGATATTTGATAAGTTTTTTTTTTTTTTGTTTGGGTCCCACTCATTCCTTGGCCTAAATTCTTGCTTTTATGCAATGCTACTGCACGAAATTTAAAGGCCACAGTGGCAGTGCTCACAAACGCCCTCTGCTTACGGGATTAATTACCGAGAAGGGCATGGTTGGGTTGGGGTTCACACACAGACGCTTTGCTGGATTAGGCCACCCTTGCCTGGGTCATCATTATATTGAATTACAAAATGGCCCCTCTCAACAACCATTATTCAATTTTGTGTACTCCGTATTTACTCTTACAACGATTATTACCTTGGATGTTGTTAGATTTTTGGGATAATGGCAAAAATGGTACCCAAATTTTGGCGCGAAACTCAATCTAATACCTAAATATTTATTTTATCAGAGTTAGTACCCAATCTAGTTCTTATCGTCAAGCTCCGTAAGTTTTTCTGTTTAACATTCTTACATGGACCGTTGACCGCCCAAGTGGATTGTTGACCGTCTAGTTGGAAAAAACGTGCTGACGTGTTAGAATTGTATTGGTTAATTTCTTAATTACTTGGATATTAGATAAAAAAATCAAAGATAAAAATTCAACTCTTGAATTTTCTTTAATTTTTTTCTGCAAAAAAAAATCCTATAAATCTCAAAACTACAAAAATTGATCAACAAGCGTTTGAAACAGATCTGAAAATCAACAAAGCTAAGCCAGATCTGACAAACCCAAAATGTTAAAGATCTATCAAACCCTAAATATTGCATATCAAACAAATCCCAAAATTTACAGAGGAGGTGGACAGTCTCTGACCGTCGGAGGAAGGAGAAGGCGCGCCGTCGGTGGGTGGGTTCGACGAGGTCGTTAGGGGCGTAGGCGGCGACAGAGGAACGGTGGAGAGAAGGCGGACGGTCTTTGACCGTCGGAGGAAAAAGAAGGCGTGTCGTCGGTGGGTGGGTTCGACGAGGTCGTCAGGGGCATCTTGGGGCTCGTCGGGGGCGGAAAACGACGGAGAGGAGACGGACTGTCTCTGACCGTCGGTGGGTTCGAACGGGACTTGCGTTGTCGCCGTGGGTGGGTTCGACGAGGTTGTCGAGGCGGCGGCGGCAACAACAAAGGTGGTGATAGCGGCGGTGGAGGTGGAGGTAGGTTTTGGGTTGGGTACATCTGAAAATGGGTAATGGGGATTGGAGGAGGAAGAATTTGAGATGGGGGTTTGGAGAAGAAAGAAATAGTTTGAAGAGGCGGAATGAACAAAACCACTCTGCATAGGGCTAACCTGCTCAGGAAAGAGAGGTTTGAGCATTTCCACAATAGTTTTAGACACAATCTTATACACTAAATTGCATAAACTGATAGATATATACTAGAAAATAAGCACATGACTTTGAATTTTTGGAATAAGAACAATAGAGGTCTTATTCCAAGCCACAAGAATACAACTTGTCCTAAAGCAATCTTTGATAACAGAAGACACATCAGAACCCACCACTTCACAATAGGATTGGAAAAATTCAGGATGAAACCCATCAGGACCTGGAGCCTTAAAGGGTTTCATACTAAAAGTAGTTTTCTTTATCTCATCCTTAGAAGGAATCATAGACAAATTTCTATGATAACAGTGATGAAATCTGGTGGGGGACACCCACACGGTAGGTTGGGAAGAAGTGAGCAATTTGAGGAAAAAGGATTTAATGAAAGAGGCAATATTAAATTCTCCTGTTACTTCAGCCCCACACTATTAATCAATCTCAGGATTTGATTGCGCTTGGATCTCATCTTAGTACTAAAATGAAAGAACTTAGTGTTCTTGTCACCACATTGAAGCCAACCAACCTTAGACTTACAATGCCAAAAGCTTTCCTAAAATTTGAGAGTATTAAAGAGGTTCATCTTTAAAACTTGTTCATGCTATTCCAAAACTGGAGAAGGGCAATAAGCAAGGGAGCTTTGAACATTAGCAATATTCTCAATGAGCCTACCCTTAACAACAAAGATATTACCAAATATTTTCTAATTCCAAATAGACAGAACACGAGAAAGTTTAGAAAAATTTAATGGATAGGAATAACAGTAGAGGAATTCCAAACATCAACAATCATGCCTCTAAAATCAGCATGAGACATCCACATGGGAAATTTTTTAAAAGGCCTAGAAAGAGAATACCTAAAGGGACCTCAGAACGCAACAAAATTGAGCAATGATCAGATTTGATCCTAGGCAAATGCTTAACCAGATAATTGGGAAAAATATCAAGCCAAACAGAGTTAACAAAAAAACGATTAAGACGTTGCTCAATTCTATTACCAAGACTCCTCATGTTAGACCAGTTAAACCTGGGACCAGAGAAATCGATCAATATCAAGCAAACCACAACCATGAATGCAATAATAATAAAAAAAAACTTGAGACCTAGCAAGATTAACTGGGTTCCTACCTCTCTTCTCCTCTTGACAAAGAACCTCATTAAAATCCCCCCAAACAACAAGAGGACCTAAACAATTCATGACCCAATTATAAAGATCCTCCCAAAGTTGCAACCTTAAAGAAAAAGATGTGCTAGCATATATTCCTAAAATATGGATAGAGAAGTTGAAGGTACATGGACCACAACATGGATATGATTCTAAGAAAAGTGTTTGCAGGTCATCTTATAAGCAAACTGGTTCCACAGAAACGCCATCCCTCTAGAATTTTCCAACAACATCCACCATAATCAGACTGTCATACCCAAAGCTGAGCAACAGATTCCTACCACTTTCCCCAACAATTTTAGTCTTGGACATAAAAACAATGCTTGGCTCCATCCCCACCAAGGCTTCAAAAACAAGCCTGAAGTTTTCACCCCTCACGCTTCTAGTGTTCTAGTGGAGCATTATCATCATTATTGTGGAGGGGGGTTGTCGGTGATTCTCTTCCGACAGCAAGAAGACCTTTTTCCCTTTTTCGATAGCCTTAAACTTCTTTTTAGTCTTTCAATTGGAGCAATAAGCATCTCGTACTCCGTCAGGGCTTCCCATTACTTCTTTAAGGATGTCACGAAGATGCGCAAGGGGTTTCCTATCTCGATTCTCTAAATATCCAACTTGAGCTCGTCCTCCTTCCAGACCTCCCGAATCAGGCAAAACAAAGCATCCCAATACTTCAAAGATCCACTGGATTGTCCAAGGATCCACAATCTGTGGCAGAAGACCGAACATGGCTAGCTCTGGTTTCGCAAACGACAACATCTTCAATACCTCGTTGGCTAGATGGGGGTTCCAAAAGTTCTTCATGATGAAGCTTCACCTCTCCGCCTCGCTCATCACCCAGTCTATCTATGTCACTAGAAACCAACTCTTCGCATACTTGTGGAAGACTTGAATTCATTTCGAGTATTTCCATGTTTTCACACAGTTCCACATTGTCCTGAAGCTGAGGCGGAAAACCATCCACGCCACTTTGTTCTCCTCCCTATCCAGCTCCTCCAGAAAGATGTTTGGAGACAAGCAAAGTACTTGATCCTCTGGGAACGA
>JAYMTK010001755.1:0-15515 GCA_036897405.1 Pelargonium myrrhifolium | reverse complement strand
TTTGTGAATTATTTTGTGTTTAGATTGATTTTGGGTTAGGGTGAATATGAATTTTTTTTTGTTGAGATTTGAATATAACATAAATTTGTTTTTGATATTTAGTTTTGAATTTGTATTTAAAATTTCTTCTTGGATTTTTGTACTTTTGAAAAAAATTGGTTACTCCGAAGAACTTTGAAGATTCCGGCGTCGGAATTTTCAGAGTTCTTCATTTCCATTTTATAGGGGCAAAATGGTAATTTCAGCTTTTTAATATTTTTTTATTCAGTTTTAACGGATTCCATTAGGATAGTTGACGGAAGGGACTAACGGGGAACAAAACAAAAGTAAGAGGGAACGTGCATGAACTAAATGAACTTCATGGACTAAAATGTAACAAAATGGATAGTTCATTGACTATATAGGATCTTTCTCCTTAGTCTAGTAATCAAATGATTACTTACATTAAATTAAATACAAAGTGGTTACATTAATTTGAATCAATTAAGGCTTAAAAACTCTAGAGGTCCCCCTACTTTCAGAAATTGACCAGTCAGGTCCCCACAAAAAAATGTCACTAGCGTAGTCCCCCTATAATCAATAAATATGCCAATGAGTTCCACTAGTTCGTTAAATCTAACACTTCCGTTAAGTCATCCTACGCGGCGCCGAGTCAGCATCTAATGTGGCGTTGACATGAAATATTCTACAAACTAGGTTGGAAGAAGCGTTTATGTTCAGGAATGTGTTCTACAAACTAGGTTGGAGAGGCGTTTATGTTCAGGAATGTATTCTACAAACTAGGTTGGAGAGGCGTTTATGTTCAGGAATGTGTTCTACAAACTAGGTTGGAGAGGTTGGAGGTGGCCGGAGCTAGGCGCCGGAGTTTGGGTGAAGAAGAAGAAGAAGGTTATTGTGGGTAAAGTTTGGGTGTAGTGAAAAGGATAGAGGAAGAACAAGGTTTCTCTGGATAAATATGAAAATTTTTAAAGGGCAAACTAGTAATTTCTCACAATTTAATTAATTTTGGACTATTAAAGTTTGACACTTTTTTTTAATTTAAAAATAAAATAAAAAATTAATTGTAAAAAAAGTATATTGGTGACAATTTTATGTGAGAGTTTGACTGATCAATTTCTGAAGGTAGGAAAATACTTATAATCTTTACACCATCAATTAACAGAGCCCACGTTACATAAAGTAGCTAGTGGATATTCAAGAAAAGTAAATGATCCATATATAATTTCATTGTCTTCCATGTATATATATATGCACGATCATTGGCAGGTCCAATCAATCAATTCTTGAATTTCTTCCACCAAGCTCCCCAAATTATGTCAAAGAATACATATCATCGATAACTATGTTAGATTTATATATTTTCAATGTAAATACACCATCTATTGGTAATTGGTGTTGAGAACACACTTTGCACTTAACATCACAACTGTTTTAATGTTTTATACAGAATACCAACGAAATTAATAATTAATATAAAAAAAAAATCAATTTAGAGAAAATAAAAGGTACGTGATATTTAATGGTTTGGCCTAACCGTAAACTTCCGCTGAGTTGCACTTATAATTTTGTATTGATACATAATTACGGAGCTAACTTTTTTTTTTTTTTTTACACCAAAGAGAATGGTATTAACCATTGAAATATACAGTCCACAGATACAAAGGTACAGGCGCAATAAATTCTATACTCTTATATCCTAGTCCAGAGAATTTGGATGACCAACAACCCTCCTCGAAGGTATACTCATTTGCAAAAAAGTGTCCTCAAGCTTTCAAACGTATTTTAGGGTACCCTCAACTATGCAATTTGTGATTCGTCAGTTAAAATGAACGGAAATGGACGGAAAACACTCTCTCTCATCATGTGTCATGCACATGCTTGTATAATTTTATAAAATATCAAATTTACCCTTTAGGGTAATTACAGAAGGGTACCATTACTTGAAAAATATTTGTACTAAAATACCCTCATTTGAAACATATTTGTACTAGAGTGCTCTCAAGAGACCAAAATTCCACCGAAATATGCAAAATTTGTCGGAATCTGCAAAATTTCACCGTAAAAATCAATATTATTTTAATTAATATTATTTTAACTAGATTGACATCAATTTCACGCAAATCAAACAAAAACATTAAAAATAATTAATATCCATATATTCAAATTGAAATCCTAACAAAAATTTGGTATTTTGAAGAAACTTACTTTATAGAGATAAGATTTGAGTATTTTGGAGGAGAGTAATGGTGAGCTAGGGCTTTAGGCGATGGTTGCGGGGGCGACGGCGGCGGTTTTTGGGATCATAGACAAGATGGAGAAGAGATGGAGGATTTGGAGGAGAGAGGTGATGGTGGTGCTTGTGGGTATGATTATTTGTTGTTGATGATGAATGATTTGAAGAAGATAAAGGTTTTGGAGAAGGTGAGATGAATGATTTGAAGAAGATAGAGATGAAAGATTTAGAGTAGATACATGGAGTGGAGATGGAGGATTCGGAGGAGATGAAAATTTGAAGAAGAAGGGCAATTTCGTCATTTCCAGCTGCAATTAACGGATATGGACGGAAATATTGACGGATCACAAATTGGATAGTTTATGATATCCAATAGTACGTTTGGCAACTTGAGGGTACCTTTGTGCAAATGAGTTTCAAATGAGGGCACCCTTCTGTAATTTCTTCTAGATATATGTAGAAGCAAAAATGCAATTATATGTCAACAACATATAAAAGTAACCAAGTCATGTTGAGCCCAACAGCTGAAATGCTTTGAAAACTCTTTGAAGTTTCAGATTCGAGTCTTCACGTTTACGTTATCTATTAATGATAAAAAAAAACAACTTGTATAAGTATATAACTATATAAAAGAAAAGGCAATGTATATATCATGTGAAGAGGAGAGATTAGGTTGGTGAAAAATATGAAGCAAATGGGCAAAGGTGATGGGTCAACACTGTGTAGGCTTAATTTGACTCTCCAGAAAAGCAAAAAATTTCACTAGCCCTAATCCAATCAGAAAAATAACTCTCTCAAAAAGCACACGGTTTCAGCTTGAACAACCTGTGGAAAGATAACACAAAATCAACAAAGCACGTATCGTGAAATAAATGATTTCCATGACACTATATACTATATACAATTAATATATGTAAATCTTTTTTTTTAATCTATTAATTTAATTATATATTTTGATATCTGAAGAAGATTGTCTACAAACATTATTTATTTTGTCATGGAAATATTATTTCACAGCTAAATACATTCATAATAATGAAATAAAAATGAATTCCTTCAATGTTGTTTTGCTCTACTGATATATGGATAGATTAATAAAAGAATTCACTAATTATGATATAAAGAATAAAAAATTGTGACCTAATATGATGCACAATTAATATACAAATTCACAAAAAATTTAAACCAAATCCATCGGGTACACTTATGGGCATGTTTATCTGTTTGTTCTAAAACACTAAAAAAATTGATGACAAGTACTTGAAGAATATCATAACTTAGTTAAAAAATTTATGCATACTTGTTGTTGCTGTTGGTGTGTTTATTTTCAAAACAATTGTTTTGCCTACTTTGTTTTTTTTTTTTTACTAACATTTGTCATTATTGTTGTTAGGAAAAATGGATATTTAGATGTTTTAGCTTTCAAAAGTTTATCATTTATTCCCTCAATTTTAGAGAAGTCCCTTAAGTCCATGAGTTTTTTTATTTATTATTGTTATTTTTATAAATGTATTGACCTCAACAACTAAGTTGATAATTTTTGAATTAAATGAAACTTATATTCGAAATGTTACTTGTCATTGTTTGTTTTGATTGGTTTTTAAAATACCACATGTAAACAAATTATTAAATATTTATTTACATGTTATGTCACCTTCCACATGATCAACACATTTAACGAAAAAAATAATGGCATAGACTATTGATCCCAAAACTCAAAATTCAAGAATATTTTTTTTTGAAATTAAAAACATGAATAGTGACTTTTTGATAGTTCCAAAATTTAAGTATCATTTTACTTTTTATATATTCTGTCTTGTTAACCATAGTCGTCCTCTCAATTTATGAAGGAAAACATCTATACAAATGAATATTTTAGTTCATAATTATTGTAACAAATTTAAAAAAAGCTTATTATATGAATCCATGTATACAATTTGTTAAAAAAATAGTTATTTTGAGAGAAATAATTCAGTTATATAAAGAAACAAATACACTAATATTCTAGAGGGAGGAAATATGTCATTTCTTTTTCTTTCTTTTTTTGAGGGGAAAAGATGCGCAATGCACCACTTTCATTACTGAAGTTTTAACTGGATACAGATCGAATTAATACAAAAGAAACTTTATCTAGATCTCAAATCTTCTTAAGGCTAACACTAGTATTGTCATCATAAACTTGTGTTGTTGGGGAACATCCCCACCTCCAATAGCTGGCCCATACTAAATAAATATCACTCATTTGATGAGTGACTATGTATGACACCTCTTGGGTATACGAACTATGGATCCAACCCCATAACCACCCAGCCCAAAACGAATTGCTCCCCGTTTCGGGCCCCAAGACCTGGGATTTCACGCTCCTCCCTAAGAATGATGTAGTTGTCCGTCAGATCCAGGCACCGGCACCTCCGTCGGCTCCTCTTCTTCCTCTTAATCCCACAACCCGAGGCACATCCCTTGAAACCGCCCTCCAGGCAGCGACCACCACAACCCAGAACCGGCCAAGCTCCACCGCACCCTATGAGCAGCAATCGCCACAAACCAGAACCAGCAACGCTCCACCGCCGGTCAAATCTTGCCTCCCTCCACGTCATGTAGACTCCTTCAAAATCAGACACCCGTCAAGAAGTAGAACCCGTTTCCACCACCTTTCTCCCTATACGACCTGCCGCTGGAGATGAGCGCCGCCCTCCTATAGTATCTCCTACCCGGCATTGCTCTAACCCTATAACCCGATCAAGAATTCTACCGCCGCCGGCACCGCACTAACCGCCGCCTTTCACCACTTATCTCTGACTTTTTTTAACTTCCTTAAACCCTAGCGCCTTCTTGAATAAAAAAAAACTTGAAATATGTCATTTCTTAAACAATAAACAATGAGCCTATATTACTAAAAATAATAATGAGCCTATATATGCAATCTCAATTGCTGTTGATCATAATATACTCCTTTCTTCATAATTACTTTATTTGTGTATAAGATCTGAAAAAGAAACGAAAAAAATCCTCTTGACTTCAAAAGGTTGATTAAATGCTATACAAAGCTATTGTTTCCACAAAAGGTTAGCAACAATAAATTGATGAACACGTACACAACAATATTTTCTCCTCACCGACCACTTAATTAATCCATGCTGTTTCTTTGACAGCTTGAATTAACTAATCCTGAATCTCTAATTATTGACTGATGCTAATCAGATTTGCGTAAAAAATTCTTAGTGTTTGGTTGTTACTATGCATTTACTTCAAAATGGTGGCCAATATTAAAGCATCACAAGAATACTATTACTCCTTCGGCCTCAAAAATATGATTGTACTGTTTCTCTATAATATTTGTTTTAAAATAAGCGTTTTATTTTATTTATTAGAAATCTAGTTATGTATGTTGTCAATAATCTTATTATAAATTAGTTAGTAAGTCTTAAGTTTGTTATAACACATGATCACGAGTAGATCGAGTTAACATTTTGAAACCAGTACGCGGTCACTTGAAATCCAACCCAACCTTTTCCCGATCCGATCCGACAAACTTTTGGGTAGTGCAAACCTACACGATTCAAAACATTTATTGCCTAATTAAAAACTAAAACCCGATCAAATCCGAAGTATTTTCGAGTTGGATTCAGATTAGACTTTACTAACTCGAACTTGAAATTCGATTTGTCAACTCTAATCATGAGGATACAAGAGTAAATATATCACACTAAATTAATTTTTTTTTCTTTACAAAATAAGAACAATAACACTTATTTTGTGACAGATAGAGTATAAAATTGCAGGTAGCTTCGCTAGCTTATAGCTAGTTAGTTCTTATAGGAAATGGTTTGATCAATCATTCCACACTGCATTATTGGAAGCAAATGAGGCAGTTAATATTGAAAACATATACATATATTTCTCCATCGTCTGATCCTCATTTTTTTTTCAAAACTTGGTACGTACAATTTGGTCATCACTGAGGTTTAGTGTGCAAAAACCTATAAACAGTATCTGTGGAGATGGAAAGTATATGAATTCTGATAAAGTAAACATATCATCTAGAAGAAAAATACCCGACAGTTAAATTTCTATAATAATATCATCATATAAAAGACAAGAAACAAATCCATCTTCATCATACATATATGGTTTGGTGAGCTGTTATTTGACTAACAAATATTCATTTTTATCAATAAAATAAAACCCTAATTTGCTTTCATTAGGGTTTAAACCAATAGAATAAACCTTAATTTGCATTGACATATATTGTATTATTTAGTTTTGTCGCTCTTGCCTCATTTTTCTGTTGTTATATATTCTTGTATCATTATAATTAACCTAACACTAATTACAGAAGTCAAATATAAAAGAAAAAATGATCATATATTTGTCACACAAACTTTATATATATATATATATATATATATATATATATATATATATATATATATATATATATATATACACCGATCGTCTTGTCAAAAAAAAGTTGACAGTGCATTCAAAATACACCATCAAGGCACTGAAAAAAGTATCATTTGTGAGTGCCATAGTATATATAAAACTTTCTATATTTAGCACTTGTACATAAACTGATAACTATAATAATGTAGTGCTTAAGAGAATTATGTGAAGAAGAAGTAATGTTCAATACAGATATGATTGTAATTATAATGGATATTTTTATTTTTGTAACCACTACTGTCTCCCATCTCTTCCTCCACCATTCATTATTTCAAGAACAAATCACATTAATATGGAAATCATTACATAAATAATACAATTAATTAGTACTTCAGAGATTTATATATGAACATCTCCTAATTACATATAATCTGAAAGTCATTGGTTTATTTACTTATTGCATCTAGAAAAAAATTATTTCTATACTTAATTATTTCTATACTAATAATGTGGACAGTATTCTTATAACAAATAAGTAGCACCCACTTAATTAATTTTTAAAGATAATTATAATGATCTTCCTGTTGATATGATTGCCATTTTATAAATGTTCAAATTTTCCAAATACTCAATAATTAATTGTGCAACTGATATGATTTATAATTTTGGAAGGAAAAAAAAAAAATCAACAACTATTCTTTTCCACACTGATACATTACCTACTTGTATTCTCTTCCGGATTGCATGTCCCCGTTCAGACTGAAAAATACCCTGAATTTATTTATCAACTAACATATAAGTCAAAAGTATTAAATATTTTTACATCTATCCTTCACATTTATTTTTACATGTATATAGTTGAGATCTAATCTTGATTGATCTATCTCTTGACTTCCAAAGCTAAACCATTAAAAAATTAAAAATCTAATGAATTAAAAAAAATTGTATGCGTTGCCTGCACGCGAATTGTACATGTGTCAAACGTCGTCCGCAAATATTGATGCATAATTATGAGGTGCAAGAGAGAAAATAGATATGCAACTATTTTAGTTTCGTTATTACTTATTAATATTTTGTTAACTTTCAACCGCCCAAGGTTTGGATTTATGAGAATAATCGACGTCGTGAAATATTGCGATAGACAAAAAAATCTTGTTGCACGAGTTAAACTCTTTACAATCGATATGAGTAAAATTTTGAAATATTCAGATAATCAACATCATTTTTCTTTAACATGTTTTTTTTTTTTTTCATATTTCACTTCATTATCTGACAATAGTTTTCAGTTTTCAGTATCAGTCAGTTAAATCTTTAAGAAACTACGTTCGAGCGGAAGATTTCTTGTGATTATCTTAAGGAAAAGTTTTTTTTTTTCATGTATTTGTTTTACATGTATTTTCACATATATATGCTACTATTAATAAAAATATTTAGGGCAAAAAATAGAGAAGTTTCAATCTAGTAATGAATTCGTTAGAAATGTTAATATTTTGTATGTTTTTTGTTAAAGATCATTCTCAGAATCTTTGTTTTATTTTTTTTCCGTAAAATTTGATGTATCGTAATAAGTTTTTGCAATTTAATAGTGTATAAGTAACCAAAGTTTGCACACTAATAAACATAAATATATATTTTATTCCTTTAAATTGATAAATGTAAATTTATAACATTGAAACATTTCATTTTTTTACCCTAAACATTTTCATTAATTATATTAAATACATGAAAAAATACATGTAAAAATATATGTGTTTGGTCCTTCCCTATTATTTAGATAACTATACACAAAACACGATGACTTTTTGAACGTGAACTTACGGACAATTATTGTTAAGAGAAATACTTTGAATTTTTTTACCCTTAAATTATACGTACATCAATGTCCCGTATCATTGCAAGTGTTTTCAGTTCTCCATATATGTCATATTTAACCTCTAAGGTCATGAAGTGTTCAATTATTAAAGTTACACATCAATATCCCATGTAATTAATAAACATCTTATAACCGAACGAGAAATCAAAGATCGATGTTAACCTAAACATATACTTAATTTTCCAATTTCAACTAACATGAATCATGTGTTCATAGTATTGTATAGATTTAAGCCAACCGATCTGTTCAATTATT
Source organism: Pelargonium myrrhifolium (assembly GCA_036897405.1). Classification (NCBI taxonomy): domain Eukaryota; kingdom Viridiplantae; phylum Streptophyta; class Magnoliopsida; order Geraniales; family Geraniaceae; genus Pelargonium; species Pelargonium myrrhifolium. Next base: position 6,768 of record JAYMTK010001755.1, on the reverse strand, counting down.
AGCAGGAACATGTTTGTCAATTATGTCTTGGATTAGTTAACAAGAAAAACCTGGCCGTTGTCAATATTTTGTTTAAACTAAAAATCATAGAGAAAGAGAACGATGAAGAACAAGGCATAAAGATAGTTTCAAGATATATGTAACCGATTCATGACCCGATATACACCTCTTTTTCTCTTTATAGAGGCGCGCGATCTGACCGAAAAAAGTACAAGAAAAAAAAAAAACATCTCTGATGTACAAATTAGTTTAACAAAGCTCCTCACCAACAAAAGAAGATTTACAAGGCGAGGAGCTAGCTAGTTCACGATGGACTCATCGTAGCTACATATATACGTACGTAATATACTACTATGATCTTTGTGACTGAACCAAACTCACCATATTACTCCCAGCATTTTGAAAAAAAGGCAACATATTGAAGTTTTGTGCACTCAAGAACAACTCTCTTGCCTTGTTGAGTAGAAATTCTGCACCATCATGAATCCGGTCTACGTCAACCCCGGTCTTAGGGCATTTTAACAAGCTCAGGTATGCCTCCAAATCATGCACGCACGATGGGTTCTGGACGTTGAAGAAATCAAGAACCACTTCAACGCCCACATGAGCATAGCACGAGCATGTCCAAGGAAGCTCGTACATGCCTCCCCAAACCCTAAGGTTCTCAATATTGAACACAACCCCGGGAAGCTTCGTGACGGGGTCGTTCACGTTCACGACCCGCAAGATCTTCACCCCCAACTCCTCGCACCGCCTCTTGAAGCCGCTGTTCCCGACTCTGGGCCCGCCGAAGGAGAACACGGTGACTGGTATGTCCTTTTCCTGGCTCGGGTCGTTTTTGTTTAACCCGAGCTCGGTTATGTCGTAGGCGAGGAGCACAGCTAGAGAGCTCCCCATGCTGTGGCCGGCGAGGGTTATGCTGAGCTCCTCGCCTTTGTACTTGTTGATGAGCCTCGACACCTCCGAGAGGAGCTGCTCGCGGCAGCTCCCGAGGCCGAATTTGCACGTGCTCTCGTCGGAGGTGTAGAGGCTCAAGAACCCGGACTCGACCTTCACATCCGGGCGAGGGTTGTGTGGGTCGAGCCGGGCCGGAGTGAGTGAGCTCATTAGGTTAGCGATCCACTCCGGGTTGGTGACCGTCCCCCGGAATGTGATGACCACGTCCCTCCTCCCGAGCTTCTTGACTGCCTCGTCGGACGATACGGCGACGTATCCAATCCATCGGCCGCAGGAGTCGCCGTTCTGGATGGGGATGCTGATGTCCGGCGTGGCGTAGATGTATTTGGTGACCTCGTAACCGGAATTCTCCATGCCCACCTCGCGCAGCACGTTCTTCTTCCCGTACTTGCAGTTCAAGTAGCGCTTGGAGGACGGGTCGAGGTCAAAAGCCTTGTAACACGCTGTCACGAACTCCCCGTAGCGTATGATCTCATCGCGGAGCAGAGGGTGCAAGGGCTGCACCATGTACTCCCAGTCGTGGGCGCCGTGCACCTCCCGCCAGAAATCAGCAAGAGCGACGTCATTAGTAGTAGTTGTTGCTGCTGTCGAGACAAAAGAAAAAGAAGAGTTTGTCTCGACAGCAACAGCAGCAGCACCAGCAGCAGAGGGAGCTGCTGCTGGTGCTGCTGCTCCCCGAAGCGAGGGAGCAGCAACAACTACCGACTGTCTCGCGGAGCAAGACATTTGAGTTCTGTTGGAGGAAACAGAAAACTGGGTGGTTGTTTTTGTAATAATCTGCGGGCGAGGCCGGAGACTTTCCCCTGAAAAAGCGGCTGGGTGGTTAAGGCTGGAAATGGAAAATGCAGAAGCCATGGGGTGGGGAGAAAATGGTTGGAATTAAATTTCATCAAAGTGGAGAGAGGAGGGAAGGGTATTTATAAGGCAAGGAAAATGAGAAAAAAGAGAGCAACAGAGAATAAAAAACAAGAAAATTGAGAAAAAGGCATGTTTGGCGAGGATTTGACTGTCATTATTTATTTTTGCCAAAAATGTATAAAATAAGTGGTCGGTTGGGGCCTTGAGGAGTTGAGTAGAGATACTCTCTCAGTTGCGGCTGTGGCATATGCTCTCTCTCTCTCTCCCTCTGTTAGAGTTGAAAAAGCGCGGGAAGCTAAATAAAATAAGGGGCCCTATTTTTTTCTCTTCTTTTCATCATCATTTGAGGTTGACCTTTATTTTATTGGAAGATCATCACTCCATCTATTGTTTCATATTCTAAATTTCATGGGAATGAAATGATTTTTCTTCTTCTAAATGATACTACTAGCATTTGTTTTTTTTTTTAAATAAAAAAAAACTATATTAAATCATGATCATTGAATTGTAATACATGATATGATTAAAATAGTTATGTAACAACAAAACAGAAAGTTGACAGATCAAATCGCTACTCAATTATGTTCATATGACGAAATAAATGTCATTTTTATGCACCTATCAACATTCATTTTCTTTTCATTATGAACTTGAAATTTATAGTTTCCATTTAAAAAACATGTTATATTATCCAGGAAAATATTTGTCTAAAATTAATTTTTAAAAATATACTTTATCTTTCGAGATTTGAAGTTATATATAAACATCATTGCATTTTTTCATTCATATATTTCCCGAGTCTGTAAAGAAGTGTTATATTTCACATTCATTTTCTTTTTAAAAGAAGTATTTTTTTTTATGTTAGTTATGCATGAATTATCAAAAAGTAGAGTTCGAATAAGAAATATACAACAACACTAACTTTTTAATTTTCGTAAAATATAAAACATAATATTTATTTTGAAACCGAATGGATAGCTAGTTTGGGAGAGTATATTTACACCTTTTGTTTTTGTTTTGTTTTGTTTCCTCCACCTTTTGTTTTTGTTTAGAATATATATTTTAGTTAATTTCAACAACATTAAACAAAACGGTATAAGTGCAACAAAAATCTTAAATTTGATATTGTATATCATATGGTTCACGTGATCGTGTACAATAAGTAAGGCAATCAAATTACATAAGCATCTCATTTTTGCTTATTTTCATGAACTTCCACAGAAGGAAAGAAATATCAATTCAAGAAGCTAAATACACTAAGGCCTCGTTTGGTTATGAGAATCTAAATTATCATGGATTATGTATATTTCAAGAATTTAGATTTCTGGAAAACAGATTTCTAGAAAGTTAAGAATAATACGTTTGTGTAGTAAAAGAGAATCTAAAATATTATGTTTGGAATTTATATATTGAAAGTTATAACTGTATGAAAATATAAACAAATGTCATTTATATCCTTCCCAAATATCATGTTTGGTGCAAACTTGTCAGTAAAAAGTTTCATACTTTTTACGTAAAATAATTTTGTTTACTCAATTGTATGTATGAATTTTATCTTAAAGCTAATTATATTACTATTATTATTTAAAAAATAATAATGCCAAATTCATAGCAATAACATCTAAATGAGTTTCAAATTTCATAAAACGTTTGTGTCAATGATACATGTTACGTTTATATAATAACAAGGTTTGATTAAGACAATTTTTTTATATTCATTGTAAACACAACTATAACTATAGAGATTATTATAATTTAACTCAAAACAATTGTATACTGACTTATATTTGCAAACTAAAGACTGAATTTAAAAATTATAAAAAAAAAACTTAAACATGAATAATTAAAAAGTTAATAATGCTAAACAACTATTTCCAAATCAACTATCTAAATTTTTTTCATAAACATCAAATTACCTACGTACATAGTACTAGCAACGTTATATTAAAGGCATGTTTCCTACAATTAAAAATATATTTTCTTTAATTTGTATTCAATTTAGATTGTAAACATGAGAGAAATAATGTGCATTATAGGAATGTTGTAAAAAAAATTGAGGATATTTTAGTCATTAATGATCAATGGCATGAACTCGTAAATAAATAAATTAACAAAGTCAAAATAGTAAGATAAAAATAAAAATGAGGGTATAAATGTCCTTCAAGAATCAGAAGATCAGGAAAGTTGGCATGAATCACAAATACCACATATCATATGGTATTCTTTTTTCAGCACATAGAAAGGATTTTGGATTCCAGGAATCTATATTTTTCATTCTCTCTCCTTTGACGAATTTTACCCAAACACAATAAAGTGAACTTTACATTGGAGTTTATCACTTTCCCATGTAGAATCGGGGTACCAAACGAGACCTATATGTAATATGAATTCATTTAGTATGCTAGGTGCATTTTGAAGAGGTGAGGCTCATACGTCTCCCTATTTTCTGTACCTTTTTTGTTTTATTTAATATACTAGTAGAGGTCCGACCATACCTCCACCTTTTCTTTGGTGGCTTTCTTAGAAAAAAAAAATATCTCAGTTTTATTAAGTTTTTTTTTAAGGAAGTTTTAATTTCATTAAGAACAATAGAAAATTACATACTCGATAATAAACCTGACATAAAACCAAATATCGTAGTAAATTGATTCGCATATCTCGAATGTTCATACGAACGGCCAACTTTCATATAATTGGTTGAAATATTGACTGCAATAGTGGAACAAGTAGACCTACTCTTGTTCTCTTCAAAATCATCGAACGCACAACAATACTTTCAAGCAAAACATGTAAACTCATAAGGGATAATTACATGTTACTACCTTCTTAGATAGACCATTTGCATGTTACTACTCTTTCACTGCACGTTACTACCCTGAACTTTATTTCTTCCAATCTGTTAGTAGCTTCGTCAATTAAAACTTTAAAAGACATAAATTCTCTTCATTTTTTATTTTTTATTATTAAAAACAAAAACAAAAACAAAAACAGATGTCTTGTTCAACTCCTTCTCTCTTCCTCCCTCTTTGGAAATTTATTTCCTTTTTGTGCACTATATATTCTTGGTTAAATTTTTGTATCAATAGCACATACAGATAAATGAAGACAAGAAATTATAGCATTTTTTTCTTTTCTGACTGTCGCCGCCCTCATCGATGCCTCCTCCGGCCGTCACATTCTCTTCCATGACAGGCGTCGCTCAGAAATCCCCCATCTCCGCCACAAGACCGTGATTCTCGACTCGGCCGAGTACGAGTCCATAATGATGATGAGTCACATAACAATCGACTATCGCCGCCAGGATCTCCCCGGCCATGGCTTTCGCCGTCGGGAGGTCAATTCTAGTTAAATATGGAGGTCAATTCCAGTGAAGAAAGTAAAGAAATGGACATGCCACTTTCTAGCTCCCCCATATTGGCGGCGCCTCCGATTCGGCGATGGCGAAAACTGGATATGGGTTTGTGTCTTCCTGGGTGTGTTTGTGAATTTGAGCCAAGGTTTAAAATTGGTGTGATGCACCTGTTTTTCTTGGTCAACACGGCGTACTAAAATGTCGTTTTTCGTCTTGTCCACGTGTTAAGAAAATTTTCCTAAGTGTGAAATTCTCCAAGTATCAACTCTCTTGTCCAATCTCAATAGCCAATGTGCGTCTTCAATGTCAAGGTTTGTCGGCGTTGTTGGTCGGACCTGTGACCTGTCAAGGTAAACACACCAAAGAACGAGGTACCCGGGGTGTTCCCAGGACACCGCTTCAGGCGTGAGAATGACATCTTGGTCGGAATACACAAAGGCTCTAAAGAGCTTTTTAGAGAGAGAATCCTAAAGAGATAAGTAAAAAATGAGAGAATGAAAATCCCTTCCTTTTAATAGGAAGGGGTATTTATACTAACCCCAAATATATAACACGTGTTATCGCGTGATTGGCTGATATTGAGGTGTGGTCCACTTGAGTGGCTTGAAATACTAACTTCTGGGCGCGCTGCGCATGGGTTCTGTGCATAGACGACAGTTCCGTACATCCTCATGCACTGAGGTATACATTGACGCTCCAAGGAGTCTCTACCATGCAGGGTAGCATCTAAGAGCTTCAAGTCTCACAAACTAGCCTTTCTTTTAGGACGCGTCATGTGTATGTGTCGTACGAGTTGATGTGCTTCCGTACGAGCCTTATACTCGGGGGCATACGAAGAAGCCCCTAGAAGCCTTTACCACGCAGAGTAGCATCCTAGGGGTTTAAGACTTGTGAAATGTTGGTGGGATAGTATGGAGCGGCGGAGAGCTTCCGGGATGTCTTAGCGGGATACTTGGAGTGGCAAACATGTCTAAGAGGGTTCATGGACTTCAATTTAGGTTGCCCAATGGTTTTGAGCTCCGTCGGGCGATGTTGGTCGTCATCGACGGTCTCGGAGACGACCATTAGCGTTTGGTGTGCATAATGGCTTTGGGCGCCGCTAGGCGATGTTAGATGTCGTTGATGGCTTCGGAGGCTATCATTGGCGCTGGATGTGTGCAATGGCTTTAAGTGCTGCCAATCAACGTTGGATGTGGCTGACGGCTTTGGAGGCTATCATTGGCGTTGGGTGCGCACAATGGCTTTGGGCGCCACCAAGCGACGTTAGATGTCACCGACGAATTTAGAGACGACCATTAGCATTGGGCGCGCACAATGGCTTTGGGTGCCGCCAAGCAACGTTGGATGTCGCCAACGGCTTCGGAGGCGACCATTGGAGTTGGGCGTGTGCAATGGCTTTGGGCATCGCCAAGCGACGTTGGATCTCACCAATGGCTTCAAAGGCGACCATTGGCACGGGCAATGGATTTGGGCGCCGCCAAGCTTCATTGGATGTCACTGGCGGCTTTAGAGGTGACCATTGGTGTTGGACGCGTATAATGGCTTTGGGCGCCGCCAAGCGATGTTGGATGTTGCCGGCGGCTTCGGAGGTGACCATTGGT
>JAYMTK010001754.1:0-15517 GCA_036897405.1 Pelargonium myrrhifolium | reverse complement strand
CTCATTGGCTTTGTTAAGTTGCAACTGATATAACTTTATATCAGTCAACTGATATACATTTTACCCAAGTGTGTGTATATATATATATATTTCCATTAGTAGAAAAATATGATTATGTCATTGTGAGATCATATACCACATATACTTTCACAATTCTATACACTATATACATGTAATTGATGTTGACATTTTTATCATAAAGTCTATGCAACTTTTGTATAAATTAAAGCTTGGAATGTCAAATAATATTGGTGAGTGGTGATCACAATAAAATAACAAAACCATGACTATGCCTTAGTAGCTTACTCACAAACATGTATTATTGAATAGAGTTTTATTTTATTAAGAAACTACACATTTTTGGGATTGGAGTGTTGATGTGAGGTAGGTGGAGCCCAAATGACTAACCATATACCCAATTTTTTAATAGAAAAATAAATAATTTAAACCATTGTTCTTGGTTAGATTTAGATGTGGCAAAAAGGGGCTAGGTCAGGTGGAGTTGAAAGTTTATATCTCAATTTTAAAGGATTTTCAGGTTGACCGGGTTGGGTTATTGTTCAATTTCGAATTTTAGGCATAAAAATAAAAAAAATTCTTTTTGTGGTATACATTGTCTGATCTGATTTTTTTGGAGTTGAGTTGTAGATACTCGCGGATACATGTCCGTTTTGTCATCTCTAGGTAGATTAATCTTAAAAAACTATGTACCAGATCAATAAATTTGCACATTTTACACAAAAATTCAAATCTCAAACGAGCATTTTTCATATCAAGTTAAACTATTTTTTACTCAAAATTTGAATTATTAAATGGATCGAGTTCTTTTTCTTTTCTTTTCTTGATTTTTTTTAAAAAAAAACTTGACCCATTTAATAATTGAATCGTTTTTTAATCAAATCCATTTACTTACGGACCGTTTTAATATAAAAATGTATTTTTTTTAATATTTAAATGTATCGGTTGGAACGTATTTGTCTCACGTTCAATTGTGTTGAATCGAGTGAACACATTAAACAAAATACTAAACATTCAACACGATCCAGGAACGCATGTTCTCTCCCTAACTAGATCTACCTACTAATCACCCAAAAATAGATGCTAATAATTGTCATTAAAACAAGAATTAAATATAATTCTTTATCTAAGATGTGGCTAACAAATCAACTACAAGAACAACTTATCAAACAACTCATGACCCCACCACCTATACATACATAGATACATATATAAATATCATATAATAATAATCCTAAATCACAATCATGCAGTGCATCATGACATTTTTTTCAAAAAAAAAAAAAAATTACTATTTTAAAACACTCCCAATCACAATTAGTTTTGTGAAGACAAAAACTTCCAATCACAGATCATTTCATTTTTCTACTTCTTCTTCTCCACCTTTTTGTGCTCATCAATGGCCATAACAACATGTTCTTGTTTATCTCCCACTGTTCTTCTGCAAAAATCTTGTTTAGTTTCAAAACCTGTTTGCAGATTCTTGATGCTCAAAACCAGTTCAGTCAAGAAATCAAGAAAGCTTCAGATCAGATCTTCTTTTCAGGACAAGGTGAATCCCACAATCTCCCATTTCATATCTTTCTCATATATGTGTATATATATATACACATATATATATGTATGTGTGTATGTAGAGCTGACAATTCGGGTTTTAACATGTGACACGACGTGAAATAAGCGTGTTTGAGTTCACTAGTTTTGTGATTGCGTCGTGTTTGTGTTGGAGTAACCAACAAGTCTGATAATTGTGTTAGTGTTAAGGTTCAACCAATACTCGTCAGACCAAGTGGTTTAAGGCTCTTGGTTCCTCCCTCAGACGTGTCAGGTTCAAGTTCCATAATAGAGTATTGATATTGTCGAGAAAAAAAAAATTGAAAACAGGGATGCACGGTTAGTTAGTTGTGAAATAAGCGTGTTTGAGTTCACTGATTTTGTGATTGTGTCGTGTTTGTGTTGGAGTAACCAAGTTTGATAATTGTGTTGTGTTAGTGTCAAGTTTCAGCCAACACTCGTCAGACCAAGTGGTTTAAGGCTTTTGGTTCCTCCCTCAGAGGTCTCAGGTTCGAGTCTCGTCATGGAGTGTTGGTATTGTCGAGCAAAAAAAAACCGAAAACAAGGATGCATGGTTAGTTAGTTGTGAAATAAACGTGTTTGAGTTCACTGAGTTTGTGATTGTGTCGTGTTTGTGTTGGAGACTTGGAGTAACCAACTAGTCTGATAATTGTGTTGTGTTAGTGTTAAGTTTCAGCCAACACTCATCAAACCAAGTGGTTTAAGGCTCTTGGTTCCTCCCTCAGAGGTCTCAGGTTTGAGTTCCATTATAGAGTGTTGATATTGTCGAGAAAAAAAATCGAAAACATGGATGCACGGTTAGTTAGTTAGTTGTGAAATAAGCGTGTTTGAGTTCACTGATCCTGTGATTGTGTCATGTTTGCAAGATTGATAATTGTGTTGTGTTAGTGTTAAGTATCAAAAACAGGGATGCATGGTTAGTTAGTTGTGTTGTCACACGCCCAACACGCATACTTGGGGTTATAAATGTAATTTAACCCCAAAAAAAGTTAGCATCAACACGTGTTGGGTTTGTGTTGGAGCAACCAACATGTTTAATAATCGCTTTGTGTTCATGTTGAGCCCAAAACATGCACAGTTAGTTAATTATGTTGTGACACGCACGACATGCCAACAAACACACACTTAGAGTTATAATTGTAAACTAACTTTACAAAACATTTGTTAGTTAACATAGTTACGTTAAATTTGTAATATTTCATCGCAATGGGGAGTGTCGTGCCAAACGTTGAATCTTATGATCTTATGATCTCTCATCCACAAACAAAAAGACGACAATTAAGGTCTCAACACGTGACACGACGCAAAACAAGTGTGTCCAGGTTTACTAGTTTTGTAATCGTGCCAAGTTCACGTTGGATTACCCGAACACGTTTAATCATCGTGTTGTATTCACGTTGAACTCCAAAAACACGCACAACAAACAACGTGTCGTACCAAATCTGTTGGTCTTGTCGTGCAAAATGTGCTGACTAGGTTAGGCTGTGTCGTGTCAACCTAACCCATTTAGTCAAACGTATCGTGTTTGTGTTGTTCCCTATAGCACACAGTCAAGATCAACACGACACACACGAATTGTCAGATCTATATATGCATGCTATACAGAATGTCATTTCATGCTTCAAGAATAGACTCGACAAGACGTAAATATTCTGAAATGAACTGATATGAAACTGATACTCTAAATTGTTTCTACTATCAGGTTTTCGAGGATCAATCTAACGGTATAATCTGTTACAGAGACGATCTTACCGGAGAGATGATCTGCGAAGGACTCGACGAAGGGCCTCGAGTTCACACACAGACTGCAAGAACATTATATCATCAAAGGTTAGGTTCTTGAAACACAAAATTTACGTAAAAAACTATATGTATTTAGTACCTGTCTTGACGAGTTCTTGGACATTGTCGGGTTCAGAGATGCTGAGATCATTGATCTTCTTCAACAAAACTGGCTTCAAATCGCGAAAAGTGACGAATTCGGATACACTGACAGAAGCATCAGTGCTCAAGAAGACGTGAACAACTGGAATGGCTTCAACAGATTCTGCTAACCAAACCGCTATGCATTTCGTTTCACGCTCTCAAGAATGTAAATGTTATATAAATGCAGTCGTGAAGATGAACACAAACTGTAATGTGTAAAAACAATTCACTGATTCAACGCAGAGCATGAATTCCTACCCGCTCACTTGGCATGCTTAGCTTGGCATGCTGACATGTTGGTAGAAAACCGGTTGTAGCAGGTTTCGGGGTTAAAACAAAAAACTTGACCGGTCTGGGGGCTAACACTGAAATAAATGTAAGTTCAAGGGTACCGAAATAATTTACCCTTTTTTCTTGAAAAACAGAGCAAATCATGAACAAGCCTAAAAGTGCACATCCTCAAATATGCTATTGCTAACAACATTAAACAACAATCTTCGGGTAATCGCAAATAACTAAAGATAATACGCTAAAACTGAAATAAATGTAAGTTTAGGGGTACCGAAATAATTTACCATGTTTTGTTCTGATACACATAAGCTAAGTTTCTTGAAGAACAGAGCAAATCATGAACAAGCCTAAAAGTGCGCATCAACAAAAAATCTTGGGGTAATCGCAAATAACTAAAGATAATACGCTAAAACTGAAATAAATGTAAGTTCAGGGGCACCAAAATAATTTACCGTTTTATGTTCTGATACACAAAAGCTACGTTTCTTGAAAAACAGAGCAAATCATGAACAAGCCTAAAAGTGCACATCCTCGAATATGCTAATCTTCGGGTAATCGCAAATAATTAAGGATAATACGCTCAGTTCAAACTTCAAACCGAACCAACATGAACATAACGGTAATGTAATCAATTTCCCAAGAAACGAAAGAACTCACAAGATATACATTAAAAATAATTTGTACAAAGATTTTATGCAGAGGTCATTCAATAATTATACCTCTAACAAATTTCTGTGGCTTATTAAAGCATTGTTCTGCATATTTCTACCAAATAACGAATAAATTTTCCTTTTTTTAACAAGAATATAATGCAACCGCTATCGAAAAGAATTGTGGGGAAGAAAAATATATGAACAAGAGAAAAGCCATATGGGAAGATTATTTCCCGAATTAAACTAAAAATGTACATAAGCATAGACTCACGGTTTCAATCAACTTGTGAATTCTCGTCACACAATTCGGACTGTGATTTACTTGGGATGATATTCGGAGGAGACCACTGATCCGGGAGCATCAGAAAATAGGTGGTCATTGCTTTCCTGAACCTTTTCTTGTATTGTTTCGGTGAAATCACCGTTGGGGACGCGTTCTTCGGCCCTCCGAGTATGCCTGAAGCTTTCACCCATGTTTCGAGGTGCTTGTCCCACGTGTACTGCCTCATAAAATCAATGATTCCGAGAACCAACTCGTTCTTCTCTTCGTCCACACCAACCAGCAATGAGTAATCCATTACATCAACGGACTGCACGAGCAATAGATATATAAGCGATTGTTAACCAAATGCAATGACGACCCACTTTGTAACTCGTGAACAGAGAGAGAGAGAGAGAGACTTACTGCAAGGAAAGAAGTGTCGTTCCACACAGCTCTCTCCAACAACCGCTTTGCCTTGTTCCCAACAAAAATGGGGGAAGTGGGCATTGCTTCAATCAAGTTTTGATCCAACAGAACTTTGTTGCTGCCACTAGAATCTGGATTATATCGGGATCGAGAAGATCCTTTGAGGTCGTAAAGTCGTGTTATGTTCCTTCCAAATAGAAGATTCTCCATAACCAAAACATCCATCCTTGATTCTTTCCCTCCTTTAACATGCTTTGACGTAACCTTCAAATACAAAGACGAAAAACAAAATATGATGTTGTGGAGGGTGAAATTTGCGCAACGGATGCAAATATATGAACTATGTCCTGTTTGAAGTTCACTAGAAGTTCGTCTCGTTATACAACTACAAATGCGGGAAATGCGTAGGATCTTTAATTTCATTTTTCTAGTTACCATTGTAGTATGCGTTGACACAACCAAATCATAATTTATTGACAAAAACATCAATGTGAAAGTGAAACGACTTAGTTCTTAAGGCCTAAAAAGATATAATACCTGATAAATCCCCAAAATCTTTGCCAAGCATGTTGGGCTTCTTGTGCTAATTGACTCGGATAGGTACTTGAAGTACCCTAAACCAAATTTTACAAACGATTCAAGCTCGGTTTTCGTGACTTGCTTGATGATAAATCGATCATCCAAGGTTTTAGCAAAGAAGACATTGCTTTTCCCGCCCTGGGCACCCCATTTCTTACAGCGACTAAGGGACCTTATGAAATCCAACTCCGATGGGCAACAAATCCTCCTTAAGGCTTCAAAACGTTTTGCATAATAACACGTCACAGAGTATTTCACATTACCAAGCGGACCATCATCTGAAAAAGAAACTTTGACGTGCATGGACTTCGTATGTGTAATCGGGTCCAAACCTAAGGAGCTACGCGACCCAGTCATAGATAAAATGCCGTCATCTGTAAACCCAAAACTCCTAAAGGAATCAGCAATTGATTCGTCAACTGACATGAAGCTTGCTGAATGATCGGTAAATAGTGACGAACTAAACGATTCTCCATCTTTTGGCCTTTCGCCGTCATCAGAGAGTTGGGAATAATATTCTTGCGATACCAATGCATAAGCTATTATACTTGTGGGCTCATCGTCAAAAACAGGAACAACCGTGTCGTTTACACCCACTGGAAGAAGAAGCCTAGCTCCACCTTGGAATTCAGATTTCCGGAACGACGAAACGTAGATGGGTTTATACTCACCGAGGGTATCGAGCTTCTGAGCACTTGCTAAAAAGTTCTTGTTAAATGCCCGATAAAAGTTCAAGAAGGGCATTCCTAACCAGCTTACTGAGTCCTCCAAACTCTCCGATCCTTTTGAGGACAAGGCGGGTGAGAGGGAATGAGAAACCACCGGCCCATTTTGCTCATCAACACGATCCTCCAAATCTAACCCCTCTGACACCATAATAGTAGTTTCTCCAATCCATGCAGCGTCAAGTGTATCGGACAAATTTGCCATAATAGGGAACTGGCCCTCCGAGAGAGCTCTGCGAACATTTACCCCCGATTCTAAAAAGTCGTTTTGTTCACAGGTGTTTGAGCAAGTATCTTCTTTCTCGTAATTTACCTCGTGCGCTAGGTCTATATTGCTGCCAAATTCACCTCCCTGATTGGACGAAAAGCTTTTGCTGAGCATAGTATCCACGGGAACAGATTCGGCACCAATTAAACTTTTGGGTGACTTGGAGACAACATTCGTTTCAGTAACCTTCTCATTTGATAGAGGTTTCTCCTGACGCTCTGAAACTGAGCAGCTCAACCCATCCTGTAAGCTGTTGTTATTATCTGCACTCGCTACATAAACCAGACGGTGGTCCCACATATAAGATTGAAAAATTAACTGCCTCCTCAGTCTATTAATCTCGAGAATGTCAACAATGGTTAGTCCCTGTTTGGCGTCCTTTTTCACAGTTCTTTGGAGTGATTCCTAGAACAAATTCAAGTGTTAAAATTTGATTACACACACACAAAAACTCTAATTAAGTGATTCACTGGCTGTTAATTGAAACTTATCATTCAAAATTGATAGCCAACAGTGGGCACCGGAAAATATAGCAGTATTTTCATTGTTATTCCAATATCCATTTTAGACTGGCAATTCGGGGTCGGTTGAAAATACCTAACCCGGTATGGAATAAGAGGTATGGGTTGTGGATTTCAGTTTGTGGGTTTCGTATAGAATATGTGTGGGTAGCCCAACCCGATCAGCAATCTCTCCAAGGCAAACCCGACCCAAAAATTAGTCGGGTCTATTTTATGCTACTTTAGCCCGCAAAATACAGGTCGGATTTCGGGTGCCCACGGGTTCGGGTCTAAATTGCTAGCTCTAGTCCATTTCACACGCAACTATAGTGCAGTGCATGAACAGGACCAAGGATGTTACATTGTGTTACTAACACATAAACAAAGGACTCACCTCAAATTCTACCTTCTCCCTTTGCAGCATTCCTTCCAACTCTGCAACTTGGCACGGTCCAGTGGTGGATCTGATTTGACCAAGAGCATTGAGTACTTCAGAAAACAAAAGTTCCGCCCTCTTGACCACCTGTCACAACCATGAAACGAGTCACTTATATGCCCCCAATAGTTATACATCATCTAAAGCAGTCCATGTTGTGGTCCTCATACCTCATCTATTTCCTTTTGTACCCACTCCTGGTTCTGTGAGCCAAAATGAAGTTTGAATGGTGGAAGGTAGACAGAATGGACATCAATAGATGCATACCGAAAGCAAGCAACCATGTTTCCAAATCTGCATATGCGAAAACAGATGAGAGAGAGCGAATCTACAGCAATCGCCATTCAAGCATATCAAAGTAGTTCTAGGAGTTAAGAGAACTTAGACCGCAATCAGTGCAATCAAACTTAGAGACTTTCATTAAATACATGTAAGGATCCAGGATATAGAAACTACTAGAACTAACAGAAGCTATTACAACTACATAAGGCAGAGTTTGGAATACATTTTTGGTAAAAGACCCAATTTGGTCTCTTAACGTTTTTTTAAACCCAAAATAGTCCCTAAACTTTCGTGTTTGAACCCAATTCGGTTCCTGAACTTTTTTTAAACCCAAAATAGTACCTGAACTTTCAAATATGGAGCCAATTTGGTCTTTGAACTTTTGATATAAGCTCTAACGGGAAGGGCCATTTTGGGTGTCCATATTTGAAAGTTCATGAACTATTTTGGGTTAAAAAAAAAGTTCATGGACCAAATTGGGTCTTTTACCTTATAACTATAAGGTAGACTTTGGAATAAATTTTATGAAATGGGAAATGAACGGAAATGGGGTTCCTATTCCGAAGTTATTCTCGTGACTAAAAAGTCCTAATGAGACACGATGAATAAGAATCCCATTCTCGTTCCCATTCTTGAGCAAACTTTTTTTGATCCAAATGCCACCTAAGTGTTCGTGTTCACTATAAAGTAGCGTTTCATTTTTTTCTCTGAATTACTAACCTATTTTTTGCATTCCGAAGTCTAATACATAGATGCTTTTGTTTTACTAGTATTTATAATATGGCAATGGGAATGTGGAAAAGAAACAAATGCTTTGGCTTTCATTTCATTTCACACACACAATAAGTTAAAGATGAAATAATACCCATAGAAGCGGAGACAGTCTCTATGTAGAGAGTGGCCACAGCTTGCGACCCTGCTTGCAGCTGCGTGGTTTGAAAAGCTGAGCTCCAGAAACTTTCCAAAAGATAGACCCCAAGCTGCATCGGACATCACAATCCTTCTAGTGGCTGGAGGGAAACCATTGATCCTTGGACACCGGAGGCATCGGTGCCACATCCAGATCTTTCCTTCCCTCTCCCCTGGTAAGAGGAACTCGGGTAGCTTTTTCACAGATATAGTCAGGGTACCTTGTCGATGGGTATAGCATTGAACATGGGCTTCTGATGGCATCTCACAAGAACGGCATCGATAACTCTGAAAAATAATTAAGTTTCCTTAGTTTGAGAAAGTGTTTCAAAGACTTCTGGGAATGGGAATCAAGAATGGGAAATGGAGAGCCATTTTCATGTCCATAAAATCTCAATCCAAACAAGAACAATGAGAATTTCATTCTCATTCCAATTATTGAATCTCATTTCTGAACAACAATTCTAATAAGATTAATTCAAAATACGAAGAAGAAAAAAAAAATGAAGGTAAAAGACCTAATTTAGTCCTGAACTTTCATGTTTGGACCCAATTTGGTCGTTGATTCTTTTTTTAACCCAAAATGGTCCCTTGACTTTCGTGTTTGGACACAATATGGTCCCTGAACTTTCAAATATGGACCGAAATGGTCTTTGCCGTTAGAGCTTATATCAAAAATTTGGGGACCAAATTGGTCAATATTTGAAAGTTAAGGGACTATTTTGGGTTTTTTTTTAAAAAAAGGTACATGTACCAAATTAGGTCTAGACGCAAAAGTTCAGAAACTATTTTGGGTTAAAATACGTTCAGGGACCAAATTGGGTCTTTTACCAAAACTGAAATCAAAATATGAAGGAAAAAAAAATAAGAAGAAGCTTACCAGATCAAATAAATGGTCTCGTAAAAAGCGACCCAAAGGCTTATCAAAGCTACCATAGTATTTTATCCGAAATAGATGGGACCGCTCACAAACAGTCCCCTTCCACACACACCGGGATGATAAAGAAACCAAAATGCTCTGATTGTCAGATGGTGCCTGGGGAAATTCTTCTTTTAGAAGACCTGGTTCCTCGGGATGGTTTCTTGTATCTTGATGTGATGATGACACTTCCATAACACTTTCTAGATTTGGACCTGTCACATTATCATCATTCTCACGATTGTCCAATGCAGAAGTTTCTGCCATCAGAGATTCTCGCGAAATTACTCCATATTTCTCCTCATATGAATGAGAGGATAGGTCAATGTGATTAGTGTTCTGATCACGTTTCCCCGAAGGTGAAACGGAAGAGAAAGAACCAGTAGAATCAGTGAAAGTGGGTTGTGATAATTTAAAGCTACTGCCATTAGGAAAACGAGGTAACGTCGTCTTCTCTAATTTATCGAGGAAAGCACTGTTGATGGATGACGCGAGAAACGGAGAAGGCTGTGAGACACTGTTGGATTGCAGTGGTCCACCATTAGGCTGAGGTCCCAGAGATTTGTCAGGGGCAGAAACAGAGAAACCGGGAATTGTTGATATGGACCTCTCGATACTTGATGATTTATCTGGAAGTGCCACCGTTATCGGAGAGTCGAATGGGAGTTCTGGTAGAGAGGCTCCTTCATCAGCAAGAAAAGATGTTTCCAAAGCCAAATGATAAGCTGCGAAAATTCCATACTGAACCACATGCTTCACTTTCTTCAACTCGTCCCCGTTAGCACCTCTAAGTAAGATCTGAAACAGACACAAAGAGGAGCTAAGTGAATGATTCATAGCTTTACTTCGTTTTTGAACAAGTGACGTTATAAGATTGTTCACACAAATTAAGAAATTGTATGAAATGACATAACTAACCTTAATTACTTGTTTATATAGTCTCGTTAAAACTCTCTCGCTCCTAATTATTACTCTCTTTTATTTGTTGGAAAATAAAAGTAGCGGTTTTCATTTATTAACTAGAAGATGATGGAAGGGGTATAATTGGAAAGTATGGAGCATTTTCCCATTGACATATAAAACGACACTTATTTTGAAACGATTTTATTTTTCTAAAACGACACTTTCAAGATTATCTCCTAAGAAACACTTTCACGAACTTTTGGAAAAGTTTCGCTCTAGCAAAAGACGTATATTTCCCTAGTCTGTATTTAATATATTATTTGCATAACACTTACCGTACAACCCAATGGCTTTGGACAGCCTTCAAAATACATCAACGTCTTCACCAACTTTTTCCCATTCTGCCCAGCAGAACCATGCTCCTCCAAGATCCTCTCCACATGAAATGTCTCACAGTGGCCTAACCTCTGTGATGAGAGATGGTCTATCGAAGGAACTATTTCGGAACCTGTGCATCGAGCTATGCGCTCTAAAAGTGGCCTTTTGATATTGAGAACAAGCGATATGTCTTTCGCAAGAAGGTACTCTTGTGCAAATCGAGAAACTGATTTCTCCACCAAAAGAACATCAGGCTGGTGTGCATCGATCTTTGCAACTGCCATCTTTAAATGGTCCATTTCCTGTATAAGGATGTAGATACAATAAGCCCAAAAATCATAGCTGAACTTCAAATCTATGTACATGTGACGGTACAGAAAAAGAAGAAGAAGATAAACAGTTACAACCTGCTGCAAAAGAGTATCAAAACTAGACAAGAGATTTGAAACCCGCTGATACTCAAGAGCTCCTCCAAGAATAAGCAAACGAGGTTTCTCAATTTTTGATGTCATTCGTCGATGAGCCACATTTTTCTTGCAAACTACTCCTTTGACCACCATGCTAGAAAGAGAAACAAAACCAAAATCAGGAATTAGAAATACAAAAGACTGCACTGAAAATAAGCAAGGAAAGCTTGTGCTACTAAAAGAAAAATCGAGGGAGAGATTAATGCCATAGCAATTACTATAAGGTAGCATTTGAATTATAATTTCTGTTCAGGAATGGGAATCGAGAATGGGAATGAGATCTTCATGTTTGTAAAGGGACTTTGGAATGAGTGTATCATTCTTGATTCTCATTTCCATTTCAGGAAAAAAATAATAATCCAAACGCTACCTAAAAGAGATGTGCAAGAGAGTTGTGAGGTGAGTTTTTAATGAATTGTCGTATAAGATAGTAGCAGTTACCTCTCATATCGACGTCCAGAAGCTATACACTTTACTTTGACATATCCGCCGGGGTCCATTCCTCCACCTTTACTAGTATCTGGTTTCAAAAGTGTCGCAGCTTCCCAAGAGAGGGACGTGATTATCTCTAACCAACTCTCTTTGTCATTGTCTTCACCTACGGGAAGGTTCTCGACTTGCAATAACTGGGACACCAAAGCCCTAAAATGCCCATCAACAACATTCTTCATGGCTTTCTTGTTCTCTTCACTTGACCTATCCTTATGGCGATGCTCTCCACTTCCGAAACTGCTTGAATGACGAAAATACCCCCAATCTCCCGAGCCATCACCATCTTCCTCATCATCCTCGTCGTCAAACAAAAGAGCTTCCTTTTCATCTTCTTCATCTTCCGGATCAGGGGGTAGCCAAAGAAGTCCATTATTTTCAAAATCCACCGGTTCAATGTCAACATCCTCTGTTGCGTTCACATCCTCTGCCGCATACATCGACGAAGGTGCTTCACATTCATCACCAGTATCATGTTCATCTTTTTTTCTAAGCTGGTCAATATCTTCCAAAATCCCTGAGTTGAAACTATTGTATTGTGTGGAGTCACGTAGACTTTTTGCCTCCCTATTATCTGCATGTTCGTGCTGCTTTTGTGGTCCATCGTCATAGCCTATCTCAAACTCAACTTGACTATAGAAGTCACTGACTTGAGGAAAATGTGGTGTTTCGGTATAAGACCGATATACACTGTATTCATCATCTTCATCGTCGCTTCTGATGACAAAGAAATAGGAAGCAATAAATAACAAGTGATAAAACTTTCTCTTCCCGCTAAGTGCATTGTATAACACGTCTCTAACGAAAACTCCAATATTTATGAAACACATCGTTGAGTGGTGACGCGTATAATACCACTAATACCATGCTAAAAGGCATATACTTCTAGCGAAAATACTGAAAACTAACCTAGACTCGACACCATTTTATAGCAAGTAATACAGTGAATTTCAGAGAAAATAACTGTTTCCATAAACAGGTTGTTACTCTGGTATAAAACCCTATGTAAATTCAAAACCATGTGTTTTGCCGTATATGAAAAATGACTGACCTGTTCAAAGAAAATGAATATGGGCTTGGGGATGGGTCCCCCATGTCAGCGACAAGATCACTGGTTCTTGATTCTATTGCACCTTGCCTATCTCGGTTTGCTTCCATAGCAGATGGTTCGTGCGAGCTAATACCAGAACTGTGTTGAACTTGCTGATAAGATCCAACAGAACCAAGAGTAACGTTACTACTATCAGCAGTGCCGCTAGATTTAGAACTCGCCAAACTTTTTGGTGACAGTGATGTAGTGAGATCCTGGTTGGCGACCTGAATCCCATTATGAAATTTAACTATCCCCTGCTGCCATTGCTTGAAACAATAATTGCACACTCGAATCCTATCACACTCTTCTCGTGGAATATTAGTGTCGCCGGGTGAAACAGGAACTGAATTTTCCGTACACTTGGAACAGAAAATTCGGCCACAGAGTCGGCAATGGTGTCTACGATTAAACACTGTAAACTGGGAATCACACTCGTAGCACACCCTACAACTTTGATCCGGCATCCAAAAGTCCCTCGACACAGAAGCGGGCTCAGTTCGCCAAGGCATCCACGATCTCACAAGTGTGGCCAAATCAGATACTGTCCTCTTGGAAGCACCCATTGGCAACGAATTGTCTCGCCCCACTCATCATGAAATGCTCATTTGCCACTTACAGGACCAATATTTTAGATAGAAAAACCTGCCGAATACACTCAACGATCAAGTATAACCAATAAAACCTAAATTTATGCTCCAAACATTCTAAGCAGCACAATGAGATCATATCAATCCTAACTCTTCCATGACTCAACTTCAATTCGTCGACACAAAAGAAGCCACAATTGCTCTTAATTTCACAGGAAAAAAAACAAACCAAACCAAACCCAAAATTCATGACATAAAAACAGATAAACCACACTAAATTCCAAATGCCCAAAAGCTCAATTTTGTCTAGAATCTTCACAATCAAGTAAAAACCAACAAAACCAAAATTTAAGCTCCAAACATTCTAAGCAGCACAATGAGGTCATATCAATCCTAACTCTTCCATGACTCAACTTCAATTCGTCAACACAAAGAAGCTACGATTGCTCTTAATTTCACAGAAAGAAAAACAAACCAAACCCAAAATTCATGACATCAAAACAGATAAAAGACACTAACTTCCAAATCCCCAAAAGCTCAAATTTGTTCAGAATCCTCACAATCAAGTATGAACCAACAAAACCAAAATTTAAGCTCCAAACATTCTAAGCAACACACTAAGATAGTAAGATCATATCGTCCTATCATCAATTCAAACTCTTTCAAGACCTCACTTCAATTCAACAGAACCGATAAGCTACGATTACTCTTAATTTCACAGAAAAACCAATCTGAGTTCCGAAGAATAAAAAAACTAACTAAACCCAAAATTCGTGACACGAAAACAGATAAAAAACACTAAATCCCAAATGCCCAAAATCTCAAATTCGTTTAGAACCCTAACAACTACTTCGAAACACAATCAAAACACGATTTCTACCCACAAATCAATCTTTTCCCCCCAATCAAATCAAATCCCATAACAAAACTGCACGAGTTCATAATCACACACCATCAATATTTCACTTTTTTTCTTCCGCCAACAAAAAAGGAAGAGCCAGTGATCGAAAATTACCTCGGAAACACAGTCAATGCAGCAACGAAACGACGACGCACAAAACCAAACTCGGAGGCGAAATCTGAGGAAAAAAAACTCCGACCCACAGAGCGATTACGAACCCAATGATCCAATCATCGATCCTCGACGACGATGATCATCGACTCGCGCGAAAAGGCGACGAATTGAATCGGAGACGTTACTGAGAAACCGAAAAAAATAAAACTTCTGGTGTTCAATTTGATAAACAATCAATCAATCAACCAATCCATATGCTTGATGGGCGATTTATATAAATATTAGTATATGAAAATCGAAGTCAATAATGTATTTTTTCTCAATGATGATCGTCGTTTCTGTGTTTTCCCTCTAAATTTACCGTTTGATGTTGTTGCTGTTGCTGGCTTTTTCTTATTTTTTTATTTTGTGTTTTTTATTTTTTATTTTTTATTTTTTTTTGTGTTTTTTGTTATAATATTTAATTATTATTTTGTGTTTTTATTTTTTGTGACGTGGGTGCATGATGTCAACTTTTAATTATATTATATTGTTCATATAATAAATTATTATAATTTCCTTTTGTTGAGTGAAATGTGAACTATAAACTATTTTGATTGGTTTGTGTTTGGCCTTTTTTTTCTTCTTCCAATGGATCTGGAGGTGGCAAAAGGTAGGGTTGGGTCGGGTTGGGTCGGGTCGGGTCGGGTTCGGGTTTGGTTCGGGTCGAAACACCATAACCCGACCCTATAGTGTCTTCGGGTTGGTTGGGTTAGGGTCAACCGACGGGTTTTAGGCATAAAATAGCGGGTATACCCGACCCGAAATTTCCACACC
>JAYMTK010001753.1:0-15517 GCA_036897405.1 Pelargonium myrrhifolium | reverse complement strand
GGCGCAACGGCGAGCGGCGGCCGGCGGAGCAGAGCAGAGCATCGAACGAAGGAAAGGAGACGGCGACGTCGACGACTAGCATGAGGAAATGAGGAGAGAAGAAGATGCTTTTTTTTGTTTTAAAATTTTAATTTTTTTTAAATTTTAAATTTTATTTAAAAATTATAAATTATATAACCAGGGCAATTTAGTCTTTTTACCACTTAACTGACGGTTTTTGGACGAGAGGTCCCCGTGCATAATACATGATAGTCAAAAGTTAAAATATAATCTTATGATAGTCATATGCAAATCGTGTATAATACATGAGTGTCATGTGTAATTAACCCACGAGAATAATATGACCGTAGATTTGCCAAATTGGGCCGCACAAGTCCCAAAGCCCAAATAGATAAGGCCCATATTTATCAGGAAATAACGCATGCAGCGAACAGCACTACAACAGTTGAATCCTCTTCCTCTACGGTCGAGAGTCAACACTCGAAGACTCTAGCAAACTGCGGCGAGCGAAGAGACGACCCAGGCACAGCCATGGAAGCTATGCTCAGAGCCAGGCCTGCTCTGACCTTCTCAATCTTATCTCTTCTCGTGTTTCTCGCCAGATCCTCCCACCAGGACCTCCAGATTGTCAACGCCGAGCGCAGAGTATGCATTACCTTCTCCGTTTCGCGTTGCTCATTTTGCCATTCTAGGAAATGAATTGTTGAGGTCTGAGTTTATGATTTTAGGTATTACGCGTTGAATTTATGTGACTGTATTCGTCCGTCTCGATGACTGCTTTGACTTTCGCCTTGCTGATTTCCTTGATCGGAATTTGCATTTTTTTGGGTGTGTTCAGTACGTTTGGTTGCTGGGAAAGTAGTAGGAATTGAAAATTTGAGGTTTGAACTCATGATTATAAGCGATGGATCTACATGATTGTGTTAGATCGTCTAGATGACTGTTTTAAATTGTTTGGACAGGAAGAAAATAAGGATTTTCTTAGCTGTTCTGTGAAATGTGACGGTTACATTTATGCATTACAAGTATCTCTTGCACAAATTTATGCTATTTGCTAGGAATTAGATTATGTAAGCTTGGCATATATATATTTGATGGGCAATTGACACTTTTTTATTAAAAAAACCCGAGGAGGGAATGGAGATCAGTACATACACCAAGAAAGGAGACCAAGTTATAATAAAAGGTTAAAAGGCCTTAGGGCGAACAAGATGAGCTGATATGCTTGATCAGAGACCACACATTTGATTTCCCCGCTTGCAGGCTCCAATCTCTCGGCGCCAATAGAAGAATTTTTTTTTTTTTTTTTTTTTTTGAGAGTGCCATCGTGACATGATACCACCTGAACAGCCAATTGCTTGTGAGCACGCAAATTTGGTAGTTTGAGACTGCCAGATAGACTGTATGATATCCATTGACTGATTCGAGCTTGGCAGATATCAGTAATGGATTTTTGAAATTAAGACATTTTAGGAGTTTTGCTCTTGGAATTCTGGAAAATGATTTTATTGAGCTTTTAAGAATATTCAATTCTTTTTATGTTGAATTTTGTATAGTTATGCCGCATGAGGTGATTTAATGCATTACAAATAAGAATTTACTGCTCAACTATGTATCTCATTTGTTGATCAAAACCAGAACAAGATAGACCATATTCTTGTTCCTTTCACTGTATTTCTTAGCCAGGAAACTGGTGGAAGTATTTGTTTATTATTTTTAGGTGTGCTAGAGTTCCTTTTGGAATTAAATACATATTTATCTATCCATATGGATGTATGCGCGCAACATATTGGTGTTTATGTTCTTATCGCAACAAATAATTTACTAATTATAGACTTCAGCTGTATGGGTCCTATGGGACTTGTTATATTGAATTACTTTTTGTCCAAGTGAGATCATGTCTTTATTTAACTGTCTCCGTGGTTGATTTCCTCTTGCTTTATTATTGACTGTTCTGCATTGCTTTATAAAGCACTGCTCAATTTATATTTTTGAATCTGACTATTTATATGTATGGCAACTTCTGCAGATTGACTTGTCTTCACACATTGTCAGAGTTTTCTTGACCCTGAAGGTATTACTTTCTAACTCTGGCTCATCTATATCTCTAATAAAGATTAAAATTAGTTTATTACCATGCTCCTCATGCTATCTAGTATCTACAAGCCAGATCTCCAACTTTAAATTCAATTTTGGAAAATGTTTTATGTTGCCGCATTCTTCTTGTTGTTTGTCTAGAATTTAACACATGATTTGTACTGCTCTGCTGATTTAACTAAAATATTGATAAAGCCAACTTCCTTGAATTTTATTATAGTTCCGCAGTCCGCACTACTAACTCAGTAGTCAATATTTCCACCTAAATAGCACATAATTTTAATTATGTGTGTTGTATGTATCCAAATCCAGCCATGATTACTCTGATTTGCAAAATCAAGTTTGAATGAGGATTTGATAGTCAGTGATACAAGTAATTTTTATTTTTTTTACTCGAGAATTGCATATTTTTAGGCTCTATTTCTAATGATGGATCACTTCAGGTTGAAAACATTGGCACTTCACCTGCTTCAGAGGTCCTTCTTGCATTCCCACCTACACAAGTTGATCGCTTAGCAGTGGTCAAAGCAGCAGTAACTGTAGGAAAGCGAAAGAAAAAAACTCATCTTCCGCTTGATGTAAACCCAACTGAGTTGCCTGCTTCTCCAAACGGAACTAAATACTTCTCAGTATCCTTGCTCAATCCGTTAAATGCTGGGGAAAGTGTGACAATAGAGGTGTATTACATTTTGACACGTTCCTTGGAGCCCTTCCCAGCTGAGATAAGTCAATCGGAATCTCAGTTGGTTTATTTCCGTGATAGTGCAATAATATTGT
Organism: Pelargonium myrrhifolium; assembly: GCA_036897405.1. Taxonomy (NCBI): domain Eukaryota; kingdom Viridiplantae; phylum Streptophyta; class Magnoliopsida; order Geraniales; family Geraniaceae; genus Pelargonium; species Pelargonium myrrhifolium. The sequence continues at coordinate 12,643 of JAYMTK010001753.1, read as the reverse complement.
CACCATATCATATTAAGCAACAGTCAAGTTATTTTAAGACACCAAGTAGTAGGGTTGAATCATTCACAAGTGTGGAACCCACCAACCGTGCTTCTACAGAACTTAAGTATGGGCCATATGAGAATCGCTCTCCATATTCTTTTGCTCCCATACTTATTCATTTCGAGAATAACAATCCATTTGCTGTTGTCGAGGAGCTTGTTCGTGAAGTAGAAGTATCGCACTGGGGTAACCTTCAGATTACTGAACATTACAAGTTGGCACATGCGGGAGCTCGTCACAAAGGTGTTTTTTCCAGGTATAGTTTTCAGGTGGTCTTGTATGATCATTATTTATTTATTTTTTATGGTTTATGCATGAATTTACTCAAGAAATATCATTCGGTACTATCTACACCTAGAGCTTCCCTCTCTATGTGCCTCATTCCTTTAATTTTGATGAGTAACAAGTACCAGAGGTGTAGTTTATTGAAACTAGTGATATTAATATATTTCAAGCATTAATTTCTAAATTTCTTTGATGTATCCACAACTCTGGTCACTGTTTTTTGTGACTAATTGGATTTCAAAAAGTTTTTCAAATTTGAATATCCATGTAAAGCCATTCTATCAATTAGGGAAAGGAATGGTTCTTTGAATGCTGCCAGTGTCAGAGAACTTAGGTGTGAGACTGTGAATTACAAACTGGATCTTAAACTGTTGCCATTCCAACTAATTCTGCCTTTTGTTTGTTTGCATTTTTATTTTCAGTCGATACGAGTGTTTCTGAACCGTCTTTCTTCACAGGGTTGAATATCAATCTAGGCCAAACATTGCTGGTGCGGCTTCATTCAAACATCTTCTAGCTGTACTACCTCCTGGGGTTCACTCTGCATACTACCGTGATGGTATAGGGAATATCTCATCATCACATTTGCGAACAGAGTTTCGTAAGGTATTTACAATGTCTTAAATCTACCCCCTCTCTCTATCTGCATCTTCGGTCTTGAACAGTCATTATGGAGAAGGGAAGGAACCTAGAAGAAGTTGATAGTCTTTTTCTATATGTTTGGTTTCAAGTGAAAAATATCCTATTTCTTCCCACTACAGCCATCTTTGGGTGCAAAGATAATTATAGGCCCAAGAGTACTACAATCCTTCCTATTGTCTCCCTTCTTGCTTATTTGGTGGAAGTGTGGAATCAAACTGTGGAAATTTCTTTTCTTCCCGTCTTTCCCCTATCCTTCTCTTCACCCAGCTTATCAAATACATGACCATGAAGAAATTTACAAACTTAATGTCTTAACTTGTAATTCAGACCAAGGGGATATTTATATCTTTGACTTCGTACTCCTTACTTGCAGTCTGAACTAGAAATTGAACCACGGTATCCTTTATTTGGAGGTTGGACGTCTACTTTTGTCATTGGATATGGACTGCCATTGGAGAACTTCCTGTTTGAATCATCTGATGGCAGGCGCTACCTCAACTTCACTTATGGATGTCCTATTGTTGAGACAGTGGTGGACAAGTTGATCATCAAGGTGAATACTTATGATTTTTAATTATTGATACCACTATTCTTACCATCGAAGCTGGTTGTGGTCCATGATATTGGGACCAAAATTTGCTGATACTCATATTCCAGGTTGTACTGCCCGAGGGATCAAAAGAACCTTCTGCTGTGGTTCCTTTTCCAGTGGAGCAAGGCTTGGAGGTAAATATTGTCACATATATACATTAATGTATCTGGTATAACTTAAGTCATGTGTCCACTAGTGCAACCATAAATCACATAGATGATCTGATCTTATTACATTGTTCATCTATGTATAAAAGGAATGATTATGGAAAACCATTTCCATGCATATTTAATGAAGATCCCAAAGAGTTTTTCTAAAGGATTCATGTAGCTGATCCCAACATTGTTTGGGAAATGTCTTGGTTGCTGATGTTGTTCAGAGTTCAAATCATATTTAACAGTGTGCCACTTTCCCTTTTTCTTTCTTGGGTAAACAAAAAGCATTGCCTACAGGCATGTACTGCCACTGGAACATATGCTCTGGCATCTGAAATGTCTTCTCATTTCGATCTTTGCAGAAAAAGTATTCATACCTTGATGTTGTTGGGAGGACTGTGGTAGTTCTGGAAAAGAAAAATGTAGTCCCTGAGCATGCCTCTCCTTTCCAGGTAATTTGCAAACCCATTGTGTGCAATGCATTAAACTTACTTCAGTTATTGTTATGTCAAGATCAAGGAGAGTAAGTTGGCAGGGGATTTTGCATTCAAGCAAACAAATCCCATATTTGTGAACTTTGAGTTCATTTTAGCCCTCTGGAGAACTAAATAGTTGAATTCTCTAGACCTTTGCATGAACCATAAGTGATAACTTGCATGTTTGTTGTAATGTGGCTGTTATTTCTAATTTTGCCAAACCTTTTTTTGTTCCTATTTTGCAGGTTTACTACACCTTTAACCCAATTTTCATGCTTGCGGAGCCATTAATGTTGGCATCAGTGTTTTTCTTGTTTTTCGTGGCTTCTATAGCTTACCTACACATTGATATCTCCTTACGCAAGTGAAACATTTCCGGATTTCTGAAAGGTAGAACTGCCAACACAGTGGTAACATAATTTGCAGAATAATATCTGTCTCTGATTTCTTTATCTTTTTGGGGAACTATTATAGGTTGAATGGTGGAGGTTGACTGCTTCAAGCCTTCAACTGAATTATAAAATATCCGAGCAGATCAGGAGGACCTTGGACTTTTGTAAGTCAATGACAGAGACCATTTTGGGGTGCTTCTAAAATTTTGAAACGTTGTAATTAGAGATTTTGTTGTTTGTGTATCACCTCTCACAGTAGAATTTAACTTAACACCGAATGGTTGTCTTAATTTAAGTGTACAATGATCTTAAATTACCAAAAGGTTAAGAAAAGCATGTTCCTTTTCTACCTTTGGGATCTACGTATGTTTTTGCTGCTGGACAATCAGATGGAAATGAGAAGAGAATAAAGTTTTTCGATTAAGGCATGGAGGCAGCTATTTGTTTCCTTTGCATTCTACATAGATTTTCAAGCTTGAAGTCATGTAGTGATAGCAGAATCACCTCTAAACCAGATACTAAAATACTGTTGTGACCTTGTTCCCAGCTGGCCTTGCAGCCTGTAGGGCAAGTCACGAACTGGTCTCTGCTTTGCCGTACTGCTTCAATGCTTTGAAGTTATCGAGGTAAGCCATAAATTACTAATACTGGATATCAGCTTGTCTTGAGCTTACCTCGTTTTAAATGGACAGTTGAAAATGCCTCAAAGTTTGAATTGCATTGCCCAAAAGTTTCATGCTCAGTCCATTGGCCTCCAAGGCATATATATATATATATGCTTTAAATGCCTTTGTTTCTTTTGAAGACAAGACTTTACTATTTTTCTGTTACAACCATATGGTGTTGTCTCGTACTTCACCTGTGTCGTACAATGATATATGCTTGCTTCTAAATGCCGACCCCGCTACTATAATTTGCACGAGAGTTATAAGTATATCAGGTATTGTGATAACTTGGCATAAAATAGCAACAAGTAGAAGAGAGCATTGTGCATTTTATCAACGTGATGCGCCTTATTTGGGTTATTCCTTTCCAAATGCCATGAATGAACATTTCCGGATAAGTTTTTTCAAAATTGACCATTTGCTCTTTTTTAGTAAAGGGATCTTTTAAGCTAATGGACTGAATCGAGTTGAGGAATGCAAAGATTCGCAGAAGTTGTGTATCCAAAATGAAGTCTTTCCAACTGAAATTACATTTCAGCCATTAATTAACTGAACCATTTCAACTGAGAGAGACTTGAGTAAAAAGTGAAGAAAAAAGAAAAAAGGTCATATTGCAAGGTTTTTAAGAGTACTGCTGAGGGAGGAATCAACTGAAATGGGGTACTATCCACTTGGCAAGCCTCCAAAAGCATTAGAAAAAAAATCTTCATTTTAGGCAAAAAGATAACAATACCCTTGCTCTTTCTCTGCAGCTCCTACAAGCAGTTATGCCAATGGTTCACTTCTCTCCAATACATTTATCAAGAAATTCATCTGCAAGCCTTTCCTTTTTTAAGTATCTCAATAATTGCCATCTGGAGTCACAAATTTGCATGACACTATCATTACCAAATGGCCTTCCATTTACCATTTTGCCCTTCTGCTTAACAAAACCAAGCTCTTAGTTAACAGCTTGACCCACATTCGAAAATAAGATCTCATGTCTTGTGTACCATAACAACAAAGGTATCTTCTACAATAACACATTGTTTTTGGAATGAATGAATATTATATTTCACCACAAAATTGGAATAACCTTTCATCTAAAATGTCCCCAATATTGGAGGATGACAAAAATAAATGTATATTTATAGAAGAAAATTAAGCCAGAAAATAATGAAAGGTAATACAATAATTGTGGAGAAGTTAGTTTCATCCTGCCCCTAATTTCTCATCTCATATAAAAAATAGTTGTATAAAAACCAGCTGCAAAAAAACAGAGGAGAAGGAGGAGGAGAAGGCAGAAAATCAAAAGCTTCAGTTTACACTGAAAATTTCCAAAGTACTGACTCTCCTGAAATTGATTCTCTGATTCCCTTAGTTGGGGTCAGAGGATCATCAACATCATCATCTCTCTCTCTCACTCTCTCTGTTGTTCTTTTATTGATAGCAAATTGTGGATAAATGTATACCATTTAGTTTGATTTCAAGATATAGCCATTCAACTCCATCCAGGCATATAGAAAAGAGACCTCAGAAACTCTCATAAATTCTGGTTTTATCACTGTTAAACTTACAAATCTTTGAGGGACAAAACCATATACTGTGTGATGGTGATGGGCATCTCACAAAATGGTCAAATGGAAGGATGGATGTATATCATTGGCTACAACCGTTTTGGTATGCATTTCTCATGCAAACGCTACTTCATTCTGCGTGATAACTGTCTTGAGAGCTACAAAGCTGTACCCACTTCTGATAACCAGGTACTACTCTTTTCTTTTCCAATTCGAGTTGTGAAAATTGTTTTTTTATTTTTTATTTTTGCCCTCTTTGATGGAATTTTTGCAAGACTGAATGTACATTGATTGAGTTTGTTTTGATTGATACATTATGATATATATTTCTTTTATTTATTTATTTGCATTTTTTCATATTTTTGGGCTCTTAATATGTTATTGGAGTTTCACCTTTATGTTGATCAAAGAGCTTTCATATTGTGTGTAAACTATGTCAAAATTTAAGCGCACTATCATTTGAATGGTGTGTGGTTTGTAGAAAGGAAATGTTAATAGAATGAAACTAATGGAAAATGAGGAGGTTTTGAGGTTCATGTGGATAGATGAGTTGTGTCATTTGTGATATGTTTCTTGATCTTTTCATTCAACTTCTAGTTTGAAAAGGGCGCCATTATTTGTTCCACTTGTAAATTCAGAATTAATTGCGCATGATCAGATTAAAGGGCTAACTGAAACTTTCCTTTTGTCAGGAGCCTGATAGAAGTGCAATAATAGACTCGAGCATTAGGGTTACAGACAACGGGAGAGAGAGAATTAACAAGAAGGTAAGAACCAAACCTTGGATTCCGCATTTTTTTGTGCAATTGTGGATTAAAACTCTGGAGCCCCTACATGTGTTTTTGTTTTTCTTTTTTGAGAAATCATAATATTGTTTTTGTCTTATAGGTGTTGTTTGATTTCACACTTTATAGCACTTCAAATCACGATGAGCAGCTTAAGGTGTGATGAGCTTCACTCCGAGTATATTTATTCTAATTTTATAGTCTGATGGTGAATAAGATCTTTAATTTTGACTTAACAGTTAGGAGCTAGTAGCTCAGAGGAGGCAGCAAGATGGATTCATTCATTTCAGGATGCTGCAGTGAAGGTCTTAACCACTGACCTAACCTATCAGTTCAATAATGGTTTCACTGAACCTAATGGTTGAATATGTTTTCAGGAGACAAACTCAGTGAAGAACTTTGTGGCTTCTTCTTGGAGGAGCTGTTCATCTTTAAGGCATGCCATTTATTCACTGCTAAAGAATTATTTTTCCCTAGGCTTCTTGGTTTCTCTTATTTACCTGGATTGCTCATCTCATGTGGCTTCTCACTCCAAACACACCTCTGAAGATTCGTCTTTTTATCATTATAACCTACATGCATGATAAGGAGTTTAATTTCTTACGGGACTTTTAATATTGAATCACAGGTTATGTATGTTGTTATGAGTTGTAAAACTGTTTTAAGGGGTTGAAAAGGACACTAGTTTCTTCTTGTTTCAGGAGTCAAGTGTGATCTTTATTTAGCTTGCGGATTTCTTTTCATTTGAAAGTTGTAGGATTTGATATATATATATATGTTACAGGCTAGTTGGTTCGAAGAGGAGGAAGTCTATAGACTGGAGTTTTTACTCTTCTGCTCAAATGGATGCAATGGCATCTGATGTCATTGCACCCTCGCCTTGGAAGATTTTTGGTTGTCAGAATGGTAAGTATGAAAACCCCTGATTCGCTTTTCAAACGGGTAGATGTCCGTGTTAAAATCCTTCTACTGATGCAGGACTACGGCTTTTCAAAGAAGCAAAAGATGGGGACTTGAGTGGAGGGGTAGGTTTATCAGTTGAGCGGTTGAGCCACTAAGTATTAAGTTTATTATTATTATTATTATTATTATTATTATTATTTTTTAATACATATACCTTAATATTTTATGTTTTCAGCTTTGGAACGATCATCCAGCAATAATGGCAATTGGTGTGGTTGATGGAACTTCAGAGGCCATTTTCCGGACACTTATGACTCTTGGTTCTTCAAGATCAGAGTATGATTGCTCAAGTGCACTCTAAGTCTTCGCTAAATAGTTTATTTATTTATTTATTATTTTTTTTACTGCATTCTAAATTAGAGTTTTGATGTCATTTAAAGGTATGCATGTGGTACCATAAAATGGTGGTGCAAAATGGTGCCGAAGTACATAGATTTAAAAACACTCTTTCCTTCCGGGTCATATGCATGGATTAGATACTTGTCCATACGAGCCAGTCCATTTTTGTCATATTTTCGTTTCTTGTACTTTCACCCCAATTTTCAAGAATTACCATGGCCAAAAAGCTTTGTTGTAAATTTTAGGAACAACTCAACTGTTGGATTAACTTGTAGCTTCTTCTTGGACTGCCCTGATTCCAGAGTTAAATTTCCAATTGTCTTGCAGATGGGACTTCTGCTTTTATCGAGGTAGTGTGGTTGAGCACCTTGATGGACACACAGATATTATTCACAAGCAGTTGTACAGCGACTGGCTGCCTCGGTTAGTTTCAAAACTTGTTCATTCATAGTTTACTTATAAAAGTTGTTATTGACACAATCTGTTTGCAGGGGAATGAAAAGAAGAGATCTATTGTTGCGACGTTATTGGAGAAGGGAGGATGATGGCACATATGGTAGTGAACTTCCCATAATAACATCAGGCTTTCTTTTATTTTTGTCTCCTATTTGCGATCCGTATTCTAACTGTTATTATATGGTCCTGAGTCCTGACTTTCTTAATCTGGTTCTGTTACAGTAATTCTATACCATTCTGTCCACCACAAGAAGTGCAAGCCGAAGAGAGGCTATGTTCGTGCTAGCCTTAAAAGTAATGTTTAATTTGCATTGTGAAATTTAAAGTGTTCCCTTGCCTATTTAACTTGCTAGTCAAGCCAAATTTACTACAAGATATGTGTAACAAACCTAGATATAATGATTCTAGAAATTTGCGTGCATTTATACGATGATATTACAGAATATGGAAATTCGCATGAATTTCATTTTAACTTGTAGAAATGGATTGTGGTGGTGACCAAGTAAATGTTGAAACTGGAAATGTTAAAATCCAAATTTGAGTGTTGCTAGGATTTAAGTCCTTGGTCTAGATGAACCTTTACTTAAGCTTCAAATTAGTCATTGTTCTAAATTCATAGTTTCACAAGTGCCTTTATTGCTCAAAATGTAAGGGATAAGAAGTTTGTTTCGTAGAAGCTTGACCACTTCCTGGATTGACATTTGAATTTCTGGCAGTTAGATTGTTTTTGTTTCCAGAACCGGAGCACTTTACACAATGACTTGTGCACACGCATCATTACAATGGTGTTACAAGAAAAAAAGAAGTATTTTCTTCTTTATCATGCCCATCCTCTCTTCACCTTTTGTAGTTTGAAAGTGACAAGTATGCACATTATAACTTATGTCCTAAAATGTATTGTTGATCTCTGAATTACATGGCCTGGGAATCGAGATGATTATCTTATCTGTTTATAAAGTTTTTTTTTTTTTTTTTTTCCTCTAATCATGCAGGTGGAGGATATGTGATTACTCCCGTTAACCAAGGAAAACAAGCTCTGGTAAAACACATGCTTGCTATTGATTGGAAGAGTTGGAAACAATTGTTGCGCCCATCTTCTGGAAGAGCAATTACAATCCGTATGCTTGAACGAGTTGCAGGTAAACTTCAATTAATTGGAAAGATTCGTGATTTGGTCCTTTCTGTTAAAAGATTTTTTACTTGGCATTTCTGTTTTTCCAATTCACAGCATTAAGAGAGCTCTTCAAAGCTAAAGAAGATGATTGCTCTGAGATCTCATCAAGAGAATTGATAGAAAACGAGAACATTAAAACTGTAGTAGTTGACAATGAGGTGGAGAAACTTCAATCTGGGCGTGCAAATTTAATGGAATTGAATGAAGCTGCAGATGAATTCTTCGATGTTTCTGAACCATTTGATTCTGACCAGAATGAGGAGTGGACTTCTGAGTCAAGTCCAGACAATCAGCCTTCGGTAGTCTTCTTCTAAGTTGAATTCTCACTTTTTCGACACTAACCAATTTCTGTTTCCCTGTCTTTCCTTGTATGCTGATTTAATCAGTGAATGAAGTGTCAGTTCTACATTGGTGTTTAGGAATCTAACAGCTGTTTCAACTTAGATAATATTACATAATGCAAAGAGAAGAAGCTCTTCTCCCTGCCGATCAAAAAAAAAAAAAAAAGAAGCTCTTCCCCCGGCTCTGTTTTACACAGTAAACTTAAGTTGATTAAAATAAAAAAAAAGTTTTTCTCTATCACTTTCAAATGAAGTACTTCTAGTGCTTCCAGAGAGTGTTGCTTAAGAACTATTGACATGGAGACTGAAGAGCTTTATACAATTTATCCAGCACCGTTCACTTTGTTGCACTGTTAGTTAAGTAGTAACTTCTTCTGATAGTATTTGTCTGCCACGAGTTGTTTATAACTTTCTTAACATGCTTCTTTCTGAGGTAGCCAATTTTGTTTTGCTTATAGGAACAACTTGTTCTCTATTTTTATAAAAAATGTTCTATGATTGATTATTATCTCCTAATTTTGTTTTCCGACATGGGATATGCAGACATGCCATCATAAACATTCTTCAGCTGCTGTTTTTGTGAAGAAACTGCATGACCTTGCAGGTGAGTTCTGTTGAAATGGAAAAATTGATAGTAGGCTATGTGTTATTGTTCTGAATAAGACATGACTCGTGCAGTTCCAAAGAAGGGCTGTATTGACTTACAAGAGACGGGAAGGGATGAAAGCCCAGCATTCGCATATGGATCTACCCTTCAAAATGACCCAAGTTGTAATTCAGCTTGCAGTTGGACAGCCGCTGATCCTTCCTTATTTTTAATACGCGGACAAAATTATTTAGAAGATCATCAGAAGGTATCAATCCATTATTAACTTCTTTTTTTATCAGCGATACCAACACTCCATGATGGGACTCGAATGTGAGACCTTTGAAGGAATCCAAGAGCCTTAAGCCACTTGGTTTGATGAGTGTTGGTCAATCCATTATTAACTATTGTTCAAAAGAAATGAAATTGTTGAGATATGAGACTTGCGTATAGAAACTATAGTGGTCCAACTATAGCACAAAGTTAAAAACAAGGTTGCACTGGAAACTGATATGACGTACTGTTTACTTCTCTGCATAAAATAAGGATGTTTTAGTTGCATTTTTCATGTAACTCCCTGGTTTCAATTTACAATTATTATTCTGTTTCCAAATGATTTCCTTACATTTTGGTCCTGATTTTCCTTGTGAGTATCCTTTTTACAAATAATTTGTACTTGATCCTTCAGATCAAGGCAAAAGGCACTTCAATGCAGATGGTCGGTGCAGATTGGATTAGATCCAACAAGAGAGAAGATGATCTTGGAAGCCGTCCCGATAGTATCGTGCAGGTCTGATCTATAGTGGTTCTTGATCATCCCGTGTCCTCAAAATTTCATAGGCACTTAGAGAAACACATCACTTAACTGATAGTTCTCATGCAAGCATTTACTATTGAATCTTGCAGAAGTATGCAGCACAGGGTGGACCAGAATTTTTCTTCGTAGTTAACATACAGGTGAACTGAATGCAAATTTATATTATCACCCCAACATTTGGTCATCAGATTACTTACTATGTATGAATCAGGTTCCTGGTACAACCACGCACTCCTTGGCGTTATATTACATGACCAGAACTCCTCTGGAAGAAACTCCCTTGCTCAAGCGCTTTGTTGAAGGAGATGATGCTTATAGAAATTCAAGATTTAAGCTGATTCCATACATTTCCAAGGTTAGTAACAGTTCATACAGCATAATGACACTCTATATCTCTCTTAGCTATTCGTAACTTACTTGAATTCAAGTCTCCAGTGAGGTGTCTAAAAAATGTCGAATTACTAAGATGGTGTACTGCTTGGATCCTGTTTTCTTAGGGTTCATGGATAGTGAAGCAAAGTGTTGGAAATAAATCATGTTTGGTTGGTCAAGCACTTGAAGTAAACTATTTCCGAGGGAAGAATTACTTGGAGGTATGTCACTGTGTTGATGCATCCCACTTGATACACATGTTGGGCCCTCCACCTATAAGGTTAATCTTTGGGGTTGGAGTCGAGTTTAACATAGTATCAGAGCTGATTTGGTTTAAGCCTAGTGACCTGCCTCCCTTGTTGGACACAAATTTGACAATCTGAAATGAATTACAGCTGGGAGTTGATGTTGGATCCTCAACAGTAGCAAGAGGTGTGGTGAATCTTGTTCTTGGATATCTGAACAATCTTGTCATAGAGATGGCATTTTTGATACAGGTAAGTCCTATATATTAATATAATGCATGATTTGAATTCAGCGAACATAAGGTGTGTGGTAAGTGGTAACATTTGGTTAATTGCAGGGTAATACAGCAGATGAGCTCCCAGAAGTTCTGCTGGGAACATGCAAATTGAACCATCTTGATATATCAAAATCAGTGGTAGTGAAATCATGAGTTTAGAAGAAGGAACATCTGGTAGAGAATGTAGAGAATGATTAAGAGAGTTGAGAGAGAGAATGCAGTTGAATTATACATTCATATATATAGTGAGTGGTTGGTTCTTCTATAGTTTTTTTTGCCTCCCTCCAATCCAATTTTCAGACATCAAATATGTCACCCCAATTTTTTCATTATATTAATTCTTTGATTTATTCAACTTTTCTTCTTTCTTAATTGTTACTATCATTATCAGCCCTGCACTCTTTAATTTTTGTAATGTATATTTGAGAAACTGAAATTCTCGTGGCCGTAGCCATTGGGAGAGTTGTGGCCAATATCAAAACACCCTTCACTATGTATTGGTGTGACCACATCGAAAATGCAACACAAAAACTTTTCAGAAAAGGAGGTCACCCTACTACTCTCTAGAGGCGGAGAAATAAGGAGTTCCACCGGCCGTACTTGTTTTTCGGCGATTTAAACAGTAGAGTAGTAAAAGGAGGACATGGAAATGTTCTCATTGGCTCCGACGTTTATGATGTCAGTGCCAACGAACAACGGACTACAATATGCCAAATTGTTTGACAACCAGTAGTGGACCTATTTGGAGAAGAGATCATCAACAACCCAGATTGACAACCCGACTTCGCTCTTAAATCTTTTGATCTTTGATTGATCTCTCTCCAGGGGAGGCCCAACGTTTCTTGGGGCCTGAAGCGAAATTATGAAATGAGACATACAGAAAATTAGAGTACAATAAAAAAATATTTTTGATCGAAAGAGTACTATAAAAAAATATTGATTTTCCACTACATACATAATATAATTCATTAATATTTACATGATATCAAAATTTAAAAGGCACGTACTAAAAACAAAAACAAACAATTAACATGTAATTGATGAAAAACTGTCTCTAAGAAAAATACAAACACCGTTTTATTTTTAAGCAAGCAATACACTATTGGAGAGTAGTAAAATGAAACCAAGAAAATGTAATGTATTGAAGATTGATTTTTTTAGCTAAATTCTTATTTTAGTATTTGGAACTGAAATTTTATGTTGAGGTATGGAAACACAAAAATGACGATAACTTCATATAGTTATATCTGTTTAAGATTTATATTACTCTGATTTTGAAAAAAAAAAAGCTCAATTAAAAGAATATTGCAATTGAGAAAGTAAAAATGAAAACTTGATTTAGTTATTGTATAATTAATTAGAATATGAGAAAGCTAAAAGAAAAAATTTATCCATTGCAATTAATGCAAATCTACATATATATGTGTTAAACTTGGTGAGAAGGCATTAGGTGTTGCCACCTCATCAAGTTTAACAATTTGG